>DWLI01001639.1:0-14948 GCA_018249915.1 Cecropterus dorantes dorantes | reverse complement strand
CCATTATAATAATCAAATCAGTGATAACAAAAATTGGGTTCAAACGTCAAAAAATATTGTAGTATTGCGGTAACAAATTCTTACATGTAAATAAAAATATTCATATCATGTTTATCTATATATATTAAACTCTTCCGTTACTGAGTGACTCATTGAGTGACAGACAATGCACAGCCAAAAGATTCCTTAGTGTACAGGAGCACTAAGAGAGGATTTTTGGAAATTCCACTCCGAAGTGGGTGAAAAGGGTGAAAAACTTTTATATGAAAGTTCTACATTGTCGAAGTGACTGACTTGAAAATTAGGATTTTAGTAGGCTATATAACATAACGCTAAGTTTATTTGTTTTTTTTTTTTCTTATGTAGTAGCGTGTGAAATAAAATCGAAACCACTTTTGCGCGCAACATTACCCCGCACTGTGATTATTACCAGTTTTTGTGGCGTCCCGAGACACGTGGAGCGATGGAATTATCGTAATCACAGCTCCATTGCAGCTCCCGGGTTTAGGGTTCTGAGTTAGGGTTACAATTAATATTGTATTACGTAGCAATTGTGGTGTATCGTCATCAATTGGTGCTCTGATGACAGTGCTCCTTAGAGTAATTGGGGAAATTACTCAGTCTGCTGCTTTTAAGATTAGTTTCAAAGATTTAATTTTTATGAATGGACTGGAATTATTGTAGTACTTTCGAAATACTTCTCAAAGTGATATTTATTTACGTATCAAATCATTCAATTTTTGTTCACAGTATTTCTTGTATAGGTACTTTGTTTCGATCGAATTTTGTATCAGCCTCGAATGACCGGTGAATATAACATAAATAATATTTATTAACAAATCTTTTATTACAACCACGGAACCCAAGTGCTCGCTAAGCGACTACACCCTCATTATATTTTTTCTACAATAATTGCCATCCACATTCATAAGCAACTATTCTATTTGTCTCATCAACATCACGCATATGTTTCAATATGCTAGTAAGGCAGTGTTTCCATTAAAAAATATAGCGTAAATTTAGTTTTTAGTTTTAAATGTGTCTTTAAAGAAATTTTGCCTATTTTGTTTTAATACAAGTTAATGCTTTCTCTCTTTTTTATGCTCATCGGAAAGGCTATTAATGTACCCATTGAACAACATAGCCTAATACATTTTAATATGTTACGGGTACTCACGATATGCGGTTTTTTGAATTTCTTTTTGCCGATATTTTCGCCGTGACCACGATCCATGTAACTGGGTCGAAACATCGGCAAAAAGAAATTAAAAAAAACCGCATATCGTGAGTACCAGTAACATATTAAAATGTATCAGTTCCGCGATAATATTAGTCTAAAATCAAACATAGCCTAATGTAGAAACTGAGCCTGTCAATTGACGATGCGAGGTTCGATTACTACACATCTGAGAGTTCTCTAAAAAAATAATACAAGTTATCAATGGTAAGGATTTTAGTGCATGAATTCTATTAGTTCGCACTTGGCCAGCGCGGTGGATTATGGACCAAAACTCTCATTCTGATGATTCTGTTGAGCTTATTATTCACCCAACATTGGGTGAATAATAAGC
The DNA here is from genome assembly GCA_018249915.1 of Cecropterus dorantes dorantes. Lineage (NCBI taxonomy): Eukaryota > Metazoa > Arthropoda > Insecta > Lepidoptera > Hesperiidae > Cecropterus > Cecropterus dorantes. Next base: position 13,377 of record DWLI01001639.1, on the reverse strand, counting down.
AATTACACATATTTTGTCTTTTTTATGAAATTAAAGCCGTAAAGTAGAATCGTAAAGAATTTATCTTAATTAGATGGATCGATTAAATTGGATAAGATGGACTATCTGTTAAATGGACTGTGATAAGATAATTCATCTGATTAAGTTTGATTCACATCTAATAGTATGGGAACGGAACTAAGGATGGTAAATGCATATGACAAAAGTGGACTACGTCACATGACTATACTTAGGACATATCACAGCTGAATATTGCTGCTATATGCACTGCATCAAAATTGTATCAGAGAAAATTCTATAAATCTTGTTATTTTCATAGTGAAGTAGCAAACGAGAATGCAGTGTCTCCAACTTTATACAGAACAGGGGTTCTATATGAAGTGATTCACAGATACGTTGAAAGACTAAGATGGTCACTGCTTATGAGAGTGAGTCGGCACACCCTTTCTCCAAAACGCAAGAATTGCTTCACGCTATAAATAGGTATGCCGGTCGAACTTCTCTTGTCAAACCAAACTCATTTTAACACCTTGCATTCCTTCAAAATATCAGTACAGTATGTTCTTTAAAACTTACTTTTTTATAGTATGGAAGTAGCAAACGAGCATGCAGGCCACCTGATGGTAAGTGGCTACTGCCGCCCATGGATATCTGTAATCAACCCTAGGTAAGATCAACGTCTCACCCAAGGTTAGCTATGCATTGCTACACCTGAGGACTAAGGATAAACTTTCTTCAAACCAATGCCCATTTGGATTCTCCTAAAATATTCTGTTGATCAGTATTTTTTTTTTTAGGTAAATGATAAATATTTTTGTAATGCACATTCCAAATTCCGCTGATTCTCATCACTATAAACCCGCTTTATCTTTATGAATTCTTTATGACTCAACTCACGCCACCAATTCTTTCGTAGTAATTATTTCAGGAAATGGAATGGCAGCTACTCATAAATACATAAGAAGTACAAAATTGTCGCCAGAAAAATTATTCGCACAATGCGAACGTGAGAATAAATATTCATCGTAAGTTTAAATACCAGCCTCGTTTCTACTGGAGATACTCTTAAAATACTTTGACCAATTATAACTCGTATTACAATTTCTATAGAGGAGGAAACAGCGTAAGCTTTCACGAACATTAAATTCTCGCAACGAATTGTGACTATAGAAACAATTAGCTGAACTGTATTTAAAATAATAGTACTTAATTGGAGTATCTAAATGACTGTTTTGTGTCTATTTTGAATATAACGGGTTTTGTTTCCGTGTGGCATTATGAAAATTGTAGACAAGTATAACAATGGAAATAGCTTTAAAATCTTTTAGTTGTTTAACATGATAATTGGAACTTACTTCAGTAACGACGACCTGCGTGGCGGAGCGGTCACCATACCGTTTGTCGCGCAGTGGGTTCCGGGTTCGATTCCCGGCCAGACAGACATCTGAATGATGCGTTTAGATTCTGTTCTGGGTCTGGGTGTTTGTGTATGTATTCGTCTTTGTGTGTCCATGGCACCCGCAACACAGGAGAAAATCCTATTGCGGGGATATGAGTGTAGAAAGCGTGAGCGTGTGTGTAACTTACAGTTTATAGCAGCCACTGTAAATTAAAAATTTGAGTCCTTAGCACCCACCTGTAATTTTAGTAAGTTTAGTGAAAATTATAACTCTAAGATCTGTTGTTCTCCATAAAGTTTTGAACTTATAACATTAACCAATCGAATATGGTTTTCTCGCTATCATGTCATCTCAGTTAAATCATCAAAATTAAAAAAAAGTAACAATAGAGTAAGGTGAATTTAAACGTCATTAGTGATATATGAACATTTTAATGCAAAGGAGGAGGATCCAACTTTCTTTAAGATCCTCACCAAACTCAGAGACATTGTATTGTAACTTGTATCACTGACAGATGGTATTCAATACACCTCTGAGAACAATTTCAACAAATTGCATACCAAGTGCCTCCACTGTCACGTAACGTCATAATGAATCCCTCCCAATAATTACCGGTAAGTAATATCCTGTATCGGGAACCGGTCTTTCGTATCCTTCATTCATATGAGGTTTGATATACTGAGCTCTGAGGGTCTCCCCATATATTTCATTTACTTTCCGATGAAGATTTAGGCATATATAGAAAATACTAGTCTTATATTGATGAATTTACTTTCTCACCAACCCAAGGGGCTAACGTGTTGGAATGAAGTTTAATCCCTTCTAAATCAGAGAGAATATTAAAGTTAATTGCATAATTGATTTCCCCTACAATAAAATTATTTGTTGGTACAGAAAGTTTTGCAATAAATAATTAATTTTCAAAACGGTTTTCCAAGGGATCCAAATCTTTGTCTTCAGGGCTAGCAATACATCTGTATCGATCATTAGACGGGACTTGAATCTTATCCGAGTTTGGTGATGATTGGTGTCTTTTAAAGAAACTGAATTTTAAAGATACAAAATCAGAAAAAACATGGAGAAGATATGATATTATTGCCTACATTTCTTCAGCGATATATAAATAATTTATAAAACACATGTCTTGTCCAATGTAAAATCTACGGCAGTTTTTCTAACATAAACATAATGTACGAACGTATTCTTGACAGTAGTACACGGACAAATGTAAAGTGCCCCTACGTTTAATGGTTCGAGATTGAATAGATGCTATCGATCTATCGACAACAGTGATTATACAGATTATTCCAATGCAGCGTTCGGTTGATATTAAAAATCATGCTACGTACTACCAAACGGTAATTATTGCATGAAATTGTACGGGTAATTGCAAGGTAATTTAATTTTTGGGCTGCCATTTCGTAAATTTCAGTAAGTTGATGATCATAGTTTTTTTCTAATTTGATCTAGTTTATTCCAGTAGTGAAACACGTGACTGGTGCTAAGATATTAAGAGTTAAAGCCTAAGTATTATTTATGAAGTCTTAAAGGTAAATTGACCAACATGTAAACCAAGTGTCGGTAAGTAGTTTTAAGTGAAGTCCGTATATTGTTGAGAAGTTCAAAAAACAATCCAAGTAACTTTTAAACGTATGAATATGGGGCTAGTTCTATGAAAATATTGTTTATATAATTAGGACTAAACATATTAAAAAATATTTGGCGGATCTAAGTTCGACCTTCCGCGTTCCGGACAGGGACAACAGTCCGCCTGTGTCGACCGCCGATCTAAACTACAGCTCTCAGTATTTAATGTCTTAGTGATCTACACCTATATCTATTAGATAAACAAAACATTCCAATTATACGTAATAAAGATAGATATTCCCTTTATATCAATTTAGATAATCGTACTCGTTATCTTTTACTTAAATTAAATCCGTGATTGATAATACAAATATTTATATTATCTCAGACATATTCATGCCTTAAAATTTTTATCAACATTTGGCAATACACTATAATCCCAAATTGTTTTGCTTGCTACGTAAGTTCATATAAGGAATTTTCCATTACCAACCTGACAAGTAAAACACGTCTCATATTCTTCTCATACATACAAATTAACATTTTATACAAAATATCCAAATTTCGGTGCATTATGGTAATGGCTAATGGCGTAATAATGTGCTGACGATTTTCTGTAACCCTTGTCGAATTTAAAATTAAGCTCGTTCGGATCTCAAAAACGTTTATGAAGAACCTAATCGTCATTATTTTAATGCATTTTTAAGTAGTCCAAAAATCGAGTGTGCCAAGAATTTTAAAAGTATTGACTTTTTGTTAATACCAGGAAAATAAAGTTACGGAAATAAATATTTTGATTCCTCATAAAACGTATGATTATTATGTTGTGACCATTAATCACTTTTACAAAGACAGAATATATTCAAATTATAAAATATGAAACAGTTTGTTTTATGTAGAACATTCCGTAGTTCGATTACAGACATTAGTATAAAATAATAGTTTCGGTTGATTTTGTTGAACATTCGAATGTCCTGCTAAGAAGTAATTATAGTTAGCTTAGATTACAATGAATAACATATTGTAATGCAGATGAGACCTATTAAAAATAACCCCTAATTTAGTTGATATATAAAACTGTAATTAAGATTAACAGGAGCATATAATGTATGAATTTACTTGTTCATTTGCTACTTTATTATAAAAGTATCAACAACAACAACATTAATGAAACTAGCGTTAGATGAGATCAAATCGATGGCGCCAGAACTATTCAAATCAGAACATTTAAAAAAAGTCGCGATAAAACCCGCAAGCAAAGCAGCGAACTATGATTACATCCATCAATATGAGGATGCTATCAGAGTACATGCAAGGGAACATGACCATTATGAAAGTATACAAAAAGCGTATATTGGCATGAAGTTAGAGGATCCTCTCGATGGGTTGATACCGGCTGCAGGGCGCGTCATTAACGTTCGATACTGGCTACCAGTTATTAATGCGAAGACACTGATTTTCTTATACAGAAGGATATAGTAGGATTATAAGATACCAATATTCTTACAAACAAAATCGCTGTTAACATTTGAACCTGCGCACGTAAAAATTGCAATTCTTTGAATTATAAATAAAGATTGTTTATGACCAAACAAATTTAACTAAATGTACGACAAGCGTTTGTTTAGTTAAATTGAGACAAAATTGAAATTGAGAACAATAGCCAACATCAAAAAAAATGTTGAAAAATAGTAAATAAGGTGATCTTGTTATCACAACATAGATTATTCTGGTATTTTAGTAGTTGTAACCTTTCAAAATCTAATAGCAGTGCTAAAAAAAGGAGAATAATAGGTTTGAAAGATCAATCCTGACAACCTGCTTTATCTTGATAAACTTTATGTTTCGTTTAATCGCGTAATATTTGAATCTAAATACGATTAGATAAAAAAAAACAGGAATAATGTAATTCATATCCTCAAACGATGTTAACAGTGTAGTCATCCCACGAACATTATGCATCAGGAGCGAAACAAAAAACGCCCGTGGTTCCTTGATTACCCCACAACTCATCCCGGGGACGATATTGTTAATTTCGTTCGACATCAGTGATTTGTGGCTTTGTACCTCTGCAACCGTGTTGTGCCACTTCTGAGCACTTTATTGCTCTTTTGGGGGTCTGTCCCAACTTTTCACTTCATAATCCGTTGCATAAGAGTTAAGTATTAGCAAACTTTTAAGAATATGACGTACACTGTTTAATTTTCCATTAGTGAAGCAATTTTTACAATAGGCAATAATTATTAAACACTTTTTGTTTCAGTCGAAGGAAGTTTTATGACGAAAAAATATAGTCTACATACACATTTTAAATATCAATAGAGTTTTTCTATTACCTAGCAGCAACCTTCACTGGTGAAGGAGAGGTACATGATTTTAGATTTTGATGAAGCTTGTACACCATACCTGAACCATTAATCTGATGCTACAAAATGACAACGTTTTAAAGTACATCACAGAATATTGAACAGTTTTTGTAACGAATATGTTTACACAGATTAACCGGCATCCCACTTTTTGTATGCAAGTATTTAAAAGAATTTGCTGAGGCATCGCTAAAAATTCAAAAGACCACAACCCATTAAATATTAGGGAACCTGTTACTTTTTTTAATAAGTAACCGATTGCATGCTGTTAAGTGAAAGGATACCCTAAATCGTGCAGTCAAAAAATTGTGTCGTACAATGATATAGTGATATTGTATTCGTGTTGTTATTTAGCTGCGCGAAAAGAATTACGGTCAAGTGTAAGCTTTACAATGTTGTATCGTGTATACCAAGAATCGAGTAACAATATTGTTACCTTATTATACTGAATAAGTTATATAAATAATTTAATTTTATTATGTTTTTCATCAAATTCTAACGATAATGCAAGGTTTGCTTTTAGTGCTGGGTTTAATAAATGACCTGTTTAAAAGCCAAGATGAAGAAGAGACAGAGTCAAAAGTCAAGATTTTGAGTCATATTTCAAAAACCTATTACATAACTATGACATATTTTTTTTCTGTTTTTTTCAAGTTTACTAAAAGTTTCCTTGTTACATTTATGTATCACAAATTCTATGTAGTTCCTTATATGAAACTACAGCATCAGTTTAGCATGCTATTATGTATATATAAATAATTTTATTTCGAAGGGTTTGTTAAACGATCATTATATTTCTTTTTGCTTTTAGACTACATTTAAGTAAAGTGTTAAACAATTATTAATAACTTAACAAGGATACATTATTTGTAAGTTCCGAGAATTGTAACATCAGAGCCATATTAATTCTCACGTACTGTTTCAGTAATAACCAGAGAAGTTGTTAAGGCAAGTTGATCTTTAACTGTACTTCATAAGCTGTAACGTGTAATCAGCTAATGTTGCTTTGATGTACTTCTGTACTCAGCATACCAGCTTTATTATCACTTAGAACCAACTTAATGGTTTCACTTAATTCAAGAACGAGTATGCTTACCTGCATGCCTATACCTGACAGTATTCACCTAATGACATCGGTAAGGGATCCCAAAAAGTTCTATCTGATATCGATCACAGCTGCATTGCTGCCCCTGAGGATTAAGTATAAAAGCCTCAATACACACGTCAGAATACATTTTAATAAAATAATTACATGCGCAAGACTATGCAATATGTAACATAAGTGGTAGCAATTTGATATTTGCTTTGTATCCTTCAGATTTGCATTGCATACCTACCATGTCCTACCATCAAAAAATAATAAAAAATAGAAACCGACTTTAATGTCACCAAAAACCAAATAATTTAAATATATGTTGACTTACATGCACAGTACATAGTACATAGTCCCGAAGTCCTATAGTCACATAGCCGCTTTATGCAAATTTAAGACATATACGTTTTTCTCATGGATGCCCTTGTAGAACTGAACCAAATTAAAATAGGACCAAATGGGAAGCACCACCTTTCAAATAAAAAAGAAATGTCAAAATCGGTCAACTCTAACACATTTTTCGAAGTATCAAATATTAAAAAAAATGTTTAACTTAAAAACCTCCTCCTTTTTTGAAGTCGGTTAAAAACAGAAGCTCTTTCTGATATCAATCATAGACGCATTGCCACCTTTAGGGATGAAATTGGATCGTTTCATAATATCCGTCTATAGACAAATACGTCAGAATCAAGTTATATAGACAATACTATTATAAATGTACGATCGAAAGCAACAGTAGTGATAACGATATGATAACTGCTTCCATTCAGATATATTTTATACTTCCAATCTAATATCTATTGAAGATATACCATCTATGGTATAGGTCGTAGATATGCATTCTACAATATAATGTCATAGTTCGTCAAAACGTAACATGATTCTAGAACAAATATTTCAAAAGCAAATATTTCATTTATACTTCTAAGTATTTTCAACAACACCATTTGCTTACCAATAAAATTTGATCGTGGTTTCGTATTGGCCCGAGAGTAATCACACGTCACTCAACCGCTGCATCTCCGCTCCGTGTATGATAGGAGCATATCTTCAATTATCGTGCCTTACTTAAACACACGGTAACCACGCTTACCCGTTTAACATAGATCAAGTTAGTTTCTTGTATGCAGACGAGCATAGGTCTGCTGGGACTGCCTATTAATTGATAACATTATATTTTTACTTTAAGAAAACATTGAATAAAGATATGGTGCAATACAGTATTTATATAAAAAGCATATGTAGTAGGATAACCTACTACATATGCTTTGGTAAACTAAATAGTATAAGTTTAAAAGGTGGTAGAACCAGTGTAGTTCGACCGGGGAAGTACCACCGCCACACCTATTTCTAACGTGAAGCAGTTCTTGCGTTTCGTTGGAAGGGTGTGGTTGCCGGCACACTTTTACATGAGGCGACCATCTCAGTCCTCGGGAGTAGCAACGCATCTGTGTTTGACTTCAGATAGAATTTATGTTCTATATGAAGTTACTTACAGATGTCAACATGATCGATGCAGCAATAGAAATATATCACCTGTAAAAAAATCATCTGTCTAAGTTATCACTGTTCATGAGATACAGCCTGGTAACAAGAAAGACGGAGCAATGGACAGCAAAGTCTTAGTTATAGGGTCCAGGGGTAAGAGAATCATGTGCATATTTTGAGAAAGTTAAATTGTTAAATGTTATAAATTGTTACTCAGACAATATTTAAAGTGGATTCTTAATAACAAAACTCTGTTTAACCTCCTTAAGTTTTTTTTACTTTATATCTCCTTCGCCACTACCTCTTCGCAAAGAAAAAAATACAAAATCACTCCATAACATATATATTTTCCATAAGTTTTTTTGTGTAGTACATTAACATAGTAATTTTGTTTTAAACTTCAGTGTTCCCATTCGTCAGTATCGTCCGTTTTGCGAACACGGAATGCGCCACCACGAACACGTTGACGGGGACGTGCCTAGCTCGCCGTGAGTGCAACAACTTGAATGGAACCATTACTGGTAACTGCGCGTCTAGACGCGGCAGATGTTGTATAGGTAAGTACCGATTTTGCCCTGTAATTGTCCTTAGTACGAGTTTATAACGTTTCCTCGCAGCGAATGTATCCGTTTTTGCTCATACATTGCACATTTACGTTTTCGGTCATCCCTTGCAATGTACTTTACATTGATGACTTTTTAATAGCTTCGAAACTGAATAAGTGCCCCGCCCGAATAAAAAAAACACAGTGTAGTTTGACCATTCATCACCAACAGAATGACAGCCCATTTGTTACTATCGCTTCAACAGTTGGTAGTTTAAGTGATTAAGTAGTGGTTAATTCAGCTGCCAAATCTACTGTAAAACTGCTCGGCGACTGTATAAATACTTATGCTTAATGCACACGGTTTCAATATCACAGGTTGACTACAGAAAGGGTTGCGCACTTGGCGCCAGAGACCATCATTATCACCAGGCACTGGTTATGATAATCTTCATCTTTAGATTATATTGGACTTACAGACTAGTGATGTGCCGGAGAGCCGTATCCGTACCCACGGATATCCGAGGCATGAAAAAGATTCTTATCCGTTACTTTTCAGGCGGATCTAAAGCGGATATTTTATACCTAGTATCAAATTTATATTAGGTATTTATAAATTAATCATATATAAGATTCTAAATGTATACAGGCGATTAGATAGTATTAGTTTTAATAGTATTAAATTCCTTATTTTTTATTAATATCACTTATTTACCTCATTTATATTGCAAAAAACAAATATCTTATATTACTTACACTTACATTATATATTAGTACATATGATTGGATAGTGTACTTTGCAACGATAGGGAAAAACGTAAACAATAATTTTATTGAGGAAATAATGTAACTGTCCAAGGACAATGGCATGGTTCAAGCATGTCCTTGCACCATGCATCAAGTAAGAATTTGTAGGAAATTTAAGATCCGTATCCGTATCCGTATCCGCGGATCTGGATAACAATGATCCGTATTCGTATCCGTATCCGCGGATCTACTATTTTAACGATCCGGCATATCACAATTACAGGCATTTGTTTTTTACGACCTATTATTTAGGAGCCATAGAACCAAATACTATTTATATATTTTTTTAATATTTTAATATAAGCACGTTAACCTCCAGATGAATTTATCAGTGTTTATAGTCTGTTGGCGTATTTTTTTATAACATACTCGTATATTATTTTTATTATGCTCCTTAGTACATTCTAAAACTTTATTAATTAAGTTTTTACCTGCTTTTTATTGACAGTATCCAGATCGTGCGGGGCAACCACGAACGTAAATAATACCTACTTCACTAATCCTGGATACCCTGCAGCTTATGCTGGTGGCCAGACATGTAGCATCATTGTCAATCGATGTAATAACAATATATGCCAGGTAAGCAAGGGATCTTGGTGTCCCAAGAGAAATTTGATAATTCTATGAACACAATTCCCATTGATAAGAAATCGACGATATTCATAAAGTCAAGTACCTATATAGTATAATACCTATAATATAGTACCTAGAGAAATGATTCATGTCAATTTTAATTTCTCCCATTTCATCGTCTTCTGTTTATTAATTAGTTAAATATATAATACGTAGTAATGCTGCCTGCAGTTCTTTTGCTTGGCAAGTTTATATTGATATTATTATTGAGATACGGCTAATCAGATAACGATGATATTATAACAACAAGCAACACTAAACATTTAATCAAATTAATGACCTAAATACGAATGAAAATATCCGCTAACTAATAAAGAATTAATGGTTAGGTATTCCATAATCGAGCCAAAATCGAGACTATTATATAAAAGCTAAAATGAAATAATTGTTTCCAGCTGCGCATAGATTTCCTAGACTTGGTCCTCGCACAGCCGGATGGCGACGGAGTGTGCACCACAGATGCAGTGACAGTAACTGGCGGCAACACGATCGTGCCGACAATCTGCGGCGACAATACTGGCCAGACGATTTTCGTAGACTTCAACGGGAACACCGCTATCACCATATATATCACCGCCACTCTAGCCACCTCCTTTGCGAGGCGATGGAACATCAAGCTCACGCAATTGGGCTGCGACTGTCCGGGAATAGGTGCTTTGGTTTAATTTATACTGAGTAGTACCTACGCTTGAGGCTTGGGTAGTTAAGGATGCAAATTCGTTACATTTAATGTTGAATGTTGGACAGTGGCAATTGTGTAAACACTTTTGCTAAATAAACTCTTCTTAAAATAATCTTTCTCAGATAAATTTTCTTCTCAGATAACCCTGAAAACATAATATTGATAACATCCTGCAATATTGATATACTCTCTTCAAATCGCTTTATATCGTAAACGCTTGCGATACAATTGCGATATGACACATCAATACAAAGTGATGCGATAATATCGATTATCGGTACAAACGGGTCCAATGCGGTTAGGGAATGATATAATAATACAATAAACTTTTCTGAATCACTAGAAAGTCCGGCAACAACGCGGTTCAAAATATCGTATCTTATAATTCTCGTACATGCAATTTATGTACAGAAATACACTTTATTTCATGTTAAATGGCCACTTCTTGTAGCTATCGCAATGCATACGGCAAAATATGCATTCCGATAGCAAACATGCATCATCGAATACTTATAAGATATTAGGTATTTCTACATAATATAATAGTTGCGTTGCTACTAACTTAACTCTTAACTTATAGGAAAAAAATAGGTACTAAGACTCTTTAATTACAGTGTTAATTTGCGCTAGTATATTCTTTGATTGTTTGAAATAAGTTCATACTTATCCGAGGTGTTCTATCATAGTCCTCAGAAATAGCAACACATCTATGGTTGAGCTCAGGACGCTTATTTTAATTTGGATAGATCCTTGGTATCAATGGCCAACATAAGCGAATTTTGCTATTTGCTGCATAATATAAAAGTAAATTTACATTTTAAAACTGTTATTTTATAATCAATTTAAAAATTAACAGCGCCGAATGGTTGCCTACAATATTACACTGGCGTCTCGGGAACAATCAGAAGCTTCAACTACGGAACTGCAGCGAACTCGGCTCTGAGCGCGTCTCTGGTAACCGGCACCCGACAAATCGCCAATTTGAATTACGGAATATGCATAAGGATGGAGGCCGGCTACTGTGCCATTCAATATTCTCAGGTATGAAACAAACTCCTCATCAATGGCGGATCAACCCCTTGTTCAAGACTATACCTGTAATCATGCCTCCTCTTTCTCACCCCGCCCCAAATTTAAAGCTAATAATTTCGTAGTCTTGAGTTCATCCGTAACACAGCTAAGATTAAAATTAGAGAAGACCCCTTCCCAAAAATCTAAAGATACTAATCCCTATCGCAAGCAACTATCTCATCTTTATTGCACTCTCATTTTCATTGGTATTCTTCCACTACACACCTGAACGCAATGAAAGCTATATCCTCGATTTACCAGCGATTGACATCGTGTAGGTAACGTTTATCTAACTGATTAATTACTGTTACAGACAGCAAATGACATTTATTCTTTCACTGTGACGGGAGACGTTGGGGGAGCTGATAACTCTGTGCTTGGAACGGCTGTGGGTGCGGTCAGTGGAGCCGCCTGCACCACGGACTTCGTGGTGATACCTAACCCCATTGTAACTGCCACTGGAGTCTCGGCGGGCACGGACCGCTTCTGCGGGCTCGGCTTTACCTCTGTCCAATGTAAGACTGTTTATATTAGCCTACAAGCATATAATAATGTTAAACATGTTGAAGTGATTTTCATTTTTCATTATCCTTCATAAAAACATTTCTGTCTTAAAATTAAACTTAGTAACGAAATTATAAATACTAATACATAGGTTCCAAAAAACAGGAATTTTGTCTTACTCGAAATCCTTTTTGAAAATTACGTGTTTGAATTCAGCAAACATTTATATCATTCGTTTATTTCTTCTCGAGAACTTCTACAATTATTAACAGTTACATTTTTTACAAGTACATTCTAACTTACCAAATTACTATTGTGTGTTTTGTTTTCAGCGGGAGCAAAACCGTTCGTGCTATACGTGGTGACGGATGGTAGCGAAGGTCTCACTGCTACCACGCCACCGGACGTTGCCAATAGAGGCTTTTCACTGGCATACACACAAGTAGCTTGCTAATATCGTTTCTACACACGTCACTATAAGTATTCCTATAGTGGGTGCCATGTAAACATAAACACGAATTCGTGAACATATAGAACCAGACAGAATAGACATTTAAATCCACGATTCAGATATCTGACTGGCCGGGGATTGTACTCGGAACCACTGCGTGTCATATCGGTGTGTCACACGATCTGCCACGCGGCTCGTCAAATATATATCTCTCTCTTTATGTTATATAAAGAGAAATACAAATGTCAATATGTCTACAAAACTATTTAACGGGCTTATGGTTTCGTTATTTACTTATCATATTTATTGAATGCAATTAAATATTATCATTGATATTAAGAAGCAAAAATACTAAAAAGAAATCATCAAATTAACCATAAGTATGGAAGATAACTAATTGACAACATTGAAAACATTGACAAAAATAATACCTGACTTATGTATGCAAATAAATTATTACAACTGTAGCTAGTGTGAATCTTGAAGGTGTTTTGTAAATAATTGAATGAAAGCAATTATTTATTTACTATCATGATGCTATGTAAACGTGAACTAATGCACAATAATAGAATAAGACTATAGAAGAGTACTTTTAACCCATTATTATATTTACATTTTTTTATTTTACTATAGAATGGAATCGTTTTCTACTTAGCAAACGAGCATGCACTCTGCCTGATGGTAAGTGGCTACTGCCGCCCATGGACATCTGTAATCAAACCTAGATAAAATCAAACCCTCACCTAAGGTT
>DWLI01001638.1:0-14957 GCA_018249915.1 Cecropterus dorantes dorantes | reverse complement strand
TTGTCGTGGAACGCCGTCGCCAGCTCTATGAACTTGAAGCGCACCGCGAGCGTCTCCTGCTCGGGCGCGCCCTCGGCAAAGTTCTGGCCGGCCCACGTCCACGCGCGGTCAGTGTTCTTCATCGGCAGCAGGACGAGGTTCTTGAACAGCAGCATGTTCAACACCGCTTTGTGTACCTGACGTATATATTCATTTATTTAGCACAATGTTATCTATGCTAGGATACGAAATGAAATGTGTGTCCGTTTGTTACCTACTCAATCATGCTAGAACCACTGGCCGGATTTACATGAAATTTTGCAAGGATGTAGTTTATTTTCCATGCCAACCAATAGGATACTCTTCATGTCGACTACTCGATATTTTGCACTATTTAAAGAGGGTGACTATTTTTATCTCCCATAGCGAAGCATTACTTTTGCTATACTTTAGCTAATGCTTAATATATTTAATGGTTATTATTTTAGGAAATAGAGTTGGAAACGAAAATGTAGTAATGGTAAGCGATTTCTGTTATTTACAGACATCTGTAATTAATCCCGTAAAGGCTTGAAGTCCTACATGAAGTCAGCCACAAATTTATTGCCGCCCAACAACTATATTTGTAAGGCTCTCCCTTATCACATCTCCCTTCCTCATCACCAGAAAACAATACAAACTACGGCTAAAGTCTCCTTCAAATAAAATAAATAAATTGTATAATATTATGGGCTAAAATAAATGATGCCTTTATCATCATTATACTTATTTTGGGATCTTAGGAATTTATGATGAAAACACAAAATTTAATTTTGAAGTGGGAATCACTACACGATCTAACGACAATATGTGCTGTGCATTTACCGTGTTTACTTTATTAGTATGATAAAATTCCATACCTGTTCTCGTCGCAGCAACAACCTGTACGTATTGCGACCTGGATGATACAACAATTTCATTTCGCCGATACCACGCTCCTTCCACTCGCGGGTGTTCTCATCATAGCGGTATAGTTTGCAGCGTTCACCAAAAAGCTTTTCCTATAACGATTTTATGAATTTAATAAAATGACATATGTTTTAAATACAAGACAAGTTGCAAGACAATAAAATTAAAATAAAATGTTTAATGTCGTTTTTATGTATTACAAATAACGTAGAAATAAATGTAGCAAAATATTGTGCAGTCCGCATAAGGTTAGTGGCACTTGCAGCTTATTCAAATTTTTAATCTAGACCAATTAAGTGTGGAGACCTATTAAGGCCAGTCATACTTGTATTCTCACTCCTAAGTTGAAATAGCTACTAGAAATGTCTTCGCTTCCTCAAAACCAGAGCAGTGCATAGGTAGTACTGTTGTAAAAAGGCAAAACTTCGGCGGTGGAGACAAAGGAATAGAATAAAATCCCAACTCAAAATAAAGCTTGCCTTCAAAAATATTATCCGCTGTCTACTCCAGAGAATTTAGATGGCTACTGTTGTCTACATAAATACAGGGAAAGAAACTAGGAATTTGAGTATACATAATTAATAAGTACGTAATAAGTACCTCATCTTCTTCTCCAGTAGTGACAACAACTTTATCAGGCAGAGGTACAATTGGCTCATAGTGAGGGTCATACTCCTCATCGGCTGCAGTGTTGGATTCGTCCGCAGCGCCCGAATCATTTTTAGATTGATTGTTGGCCTCCTTGCTCTTTGCCCCAAACAACTGCTGACCGGCACCCTCCCACTGAAAATCTGCTTTCTCTGTAATAGACAAACACATTGTTTTATTAAAAGGAACATTTTCAATAATTTGGATTAAATTTCTACTTAAAATGAATATAATGTACTTACTTTCGATGTTAAATCCAGGTCCACTAGTTGATAATGCTTCAAATGTTAAACTATTATCGATTTTGAAAGGTGCATCTTTTTTCTCTGCAGGTTTCACTTCATCTTTCTTAGGACCACTGTCCTCTACTGTATTAGTATTAGTCACAGATTGTTGATTATCATTTACTTTAGTACCAAAAATGTTTGAAGTGTTGTTAGGAACACTTTGGAAAACTGAGCTTTGTGTTGTATTTTGACTGGTTGCAGTTCCACTGAACCCAAAGTTTTTCATTGCAGCTGGGCCAAATATACTTCCTTGTGAAGCACTACTGAATAAGTTAATAGGCTTTTGGTCATCTGTTCCAAATATAGACTTCACTTGTCTTTGCTCATCTGTTCCAAACATAGATTTGGCTGAGTTTTGGTCACCAGTTCCAAAAATTGACTTAACTGGTTTTTGGTCATCTGTTCCAAAGATGGACTTTGCTGAGTTTTGGTCACCTGTTCCAAAGATTGACTTAACTGGTTTTTGATCATCTGATCCAAAGATAGACTTAACTGGTTTGTCGACATCTGTTCCAAAAATAGATTTGATTGGTTTTTGGTCAGCTGTTCCAAAGATGGACTTAACTGACTTTTGGTCATCTGTTCCAAAGATAGACCCAACTGGCTTTTGTTCAGTCGTGCCAAATATAGATTTCATTCCAGATGCTGTGCTTGTTTCTATTTTATTTTGATTGGAACCAAAAAAGGGTTTGTTAATTGAAATTCCTAAATTGTTATTGCCAAATATTGACTTATTTTCCGTAATTTTTGGTTCAGGTTTTGAATCTGCTTCATCTTTACCATCTTTAGAGGTGCCTAATAAGCCAAATTTAGGTGGCATTAAGATAGAACTCTTTGCTGTTGTAAAAGCATTCGTATCGCTGTTAGATTTTTCAGTAAATGTATTTTCTTTATTGGTTACATCATTGTCTTCTCCACTATCTGTAGCACTCGTGTGAGATGATGAATCAGTAGCAGACACGGCCGCTCCTAATGGCGTTCGGAATATTGATACATCTGCAGTCTTTTCGAAGCTATTAGGAGTACCATATATGGAATTTGTTGGACTTTGAACATTGGATACTAATGTTCTTACAGGTGTCGAAAGCCCGAAGCCCACTTTCTGCTGTGCTTTATTCGGTTTCGCCGCTTGTTCTGACTTCGATTCACCATCCTCATCTTTACAACCACGGCATCCTTGACATGGGTCTTTTGTCTTATATGTATAGAAATTTTCTGGTAACATGAGTTCTTTTGCTTGTTGTTTTTCTTCATCAGTAGCTTGTATTTCGTTGACAAATACAACGTCATCTGATCCAGATTCACTATTCTTATCTGTTTGTTTCTGCAATGTAAATCGAAGTTTGAACATTATTGAATAAGAATACACATAAATCGTTCAGAAGAAAAATAAACAATGAATGATATGGGATCTATATTATAATAGTATAGTATGTTATATAGAAGTATATTGAGCAGTGATATTCAAATGGTTGAAACCCGGTCTCTAAATCGGGAATCCGAGGTTCGAATCCCAGTCACGCACCACTGATTTTTCTAAAACTATGTACATATTAGCAGTTAATTATCACTGCCTTACGGTGGAGGAAAACATCGTGAGGAAGCCTACACATCTAAGAGTTCTTTAAAAGTTCTAAAAATTGTGTGTAATCTACCAATTCACACTTGGCCAGCGCGATGGACTACGGCCTCAAACTCTCTCAATCGGAGAGAAGACCCATGTCAACAGTGGCACAATAATGGGTTGACGGACAAAAGTATATTAATTATTATTACATGTCACATATATATGTATCCTTAAATAAACTTAAATATTATATAGAAAAAATTGCTATCTACCCTTTTCATAGATTTTCTTTTTATTGATATATTATACTTTTTACAATACTAGCCTACCAATTACCTATATTAGCAGTATATTGCAAAAGTTAGTGCGTAAAGAAGATTTGTAATAACAATTTAAATACCTTTTCTTCAAGAGCTTGTTTCTGATTGTCCACGGGTTTGTTGGCATCACTTAATTTTTGGTTGCTTACGATATCCGTCGTATTAGTATTAGCATTATCTTTAGGCTTTATTCCCATAAAATCAAAGTTTTTAATTTCCGTCCAATTTAATTGGGGTGTTGGAAGTAAAGCTGGTTTGGCCGGTTTACTTTCGTCAGTCTTTTTTAAACAAAAATTGATCGGACCGTCATTTGTAGTCGGTTGTTTAGTGATAGCAAAGACACTGGTCGTAGCTTTTTGTTCACCGAAAGATACAACGATCGCTGTTTGATTCGCAGGAATCCCAAAATTAAACTTTTGAGTGCTTGGTGTTTCAAACAAATTAGTAACTTGGTTCTTTGCTTTCGTATCAGCATTCATAATACCGAAGTTGTATTTGATTGTTTTTGTGGTAGCATCCGGATTTTTAGGATTGCTGCAGGCACTGCAAACTTCCAATTTCTCATCATTTGAAACATAACATTGACTACATTCCCAAGATCCCTTTTTAGGCTTAAATTGATCCCCCCAACTTGAAGTTACAGGCACAGTTGAATCTTTTTTGGTAGCCAGGCTGCTTTGTGTTTGTCCAGGAATCCCAAACATCATTGGCGGATTTTTTGATGTAAATTTAGAATCACTTACTGATGTAGATGAATCTTTTGGACTATTGCAGGCACTACATACGTCTTTACCTGGTTCATTACGTACCATACATGATTTACATTCCCACGTACCAGGTTTTGGCTTGAACTTATCTCCAAAACCAAAACTGGATACAGGTACTGTACTTTTGCTAACATTAGTGCTTCCCTTAGGTTTTGGTTGTTCACAACAAGCACAGTGCTCAAAGTTCTCAAGATTATTTGTGTAACATGCTTCACAATGCCAAGATCCAGGTTTCGGTTTGAATTTATCGCCAAAGCCGCTTTGCGTATTAACCTTTGCTGCATTTTGTTCCTCCTTAATGTTTTTGGATTCATCTTTTATCTTAGATTGAGCAGAATTGACAGCTGAAATGAAGTTGTCGCAAGCTTGTACAGTTTTGAAACGTAAACAAAATGTTTCCGCCACTAATTCACCATCAGAAAAATCTTTAGCGCACCACGTGACGGCTTTATCCATTTTGGGCATTTTTTGGAAAACCATCTCTTTGGTTACTGAATGATTGCAGCATACTTTCATTATTTGTTCCCTCCGCATCAGTAATCTCAACTTTTGGACATTATCTTTGTGTACAAGTAATTTGATATTTCCAAGGCCACGCTCTTTCCACTCTTTACCTGTAGCATCGAACCGTAAGAGTTTCGCTCTATGTTCGAATAAAATAATTTCATCCTCTTCTCCTGTCTTTTGATTAACCAATGCCGGTAACGGAATCACGGGTTTAAATTCCACTGTTGGTTCAAATTCTTCAACAACATCAGATGTATTTAGTTTATTTGGTTCAGGTTGAACAGGCTCAGTGTTGACCTTTTGATTGGACGGTGCATTCAATAAATTAGCAAATACAGAGCTTGAAATAAACGGGGAGGTTGCAGCTGTTCTAAATGTTAATCCACTAAATATGTTACTTTTACTTGACGCAGGTTCGACTGTCTTTTGCGCGGAATTATTACTTTCAGATACAGGTTTGAATGAAGGTGTACTACTAAAGGTAAAACCACCCATTACAGTCTTATTGGTATCAGCAGTAATACTTTTGTTAGGTGTTGTTGTTACATTGGGAGTTGATTTTATTTCTTTTGGTTCTTCATTTGATTTAATAATACTATCATTTTGCTTGCTTTGATTATTTGAAGCCTCAAGACGAGCATTTTCGAAAACATCATAAAACTGCTTAGCTATTTCTGCCGTTTTAAATCTGATACAGAATTTCTCTAAAATTGTTGTTTCTTCAGCAAAATCATTTGCAACCCAAAAGTAAGCTTTAGTTTCGTTTTTCATCGGCAGAATCTCCATTTCGGCCGAAATGATGTGGTTCGCACATATTTTGTGGATCTGTTCTCTTCTCATAAGAACCCTCACTTTGCCTGTTACCTTATGCTTAAGTAATTTCATCTCTCCAAGTCCCCTTTCTTTCCATTGCTTATCACTGAATCGGAATAATTTTGCCCTGGAACTAAATATTATTGTTTCGTCTTCTTCACCAGTAGTTATTTTTACTTCAGCTGGGAGAGGTATAATTGGTTTGAAGTCAGGGCAAGGATCATAGTTTTCTATCGAAGTATTGCTTTTTTCAGACAGAGTTCTAGATTTATTTAAACTGTTATTTGGTGATGGTCCCATGAAATTTCCATCAACAACAGTTTTAGAGACTTCAGATTTGTTCATAATAGTAGAATGATTCCAACTAGGAAAACTTGCTACAGTCGTTGTTGCTGTGGGAGCAACTGTAGTTTTATTTCCAGCACTAGCAAAACTGAATACTGGAGAAGCTGTCACAGCCTTTGACTCATTCGCTGAAGGCATTGGTATTTGGTAGTTATGTGGACTACCCTTAATATGCTTTGGTGGAATTGTGACACTGAGTATTGGAGCAGGAGCAGACGTGCACGCAGGAAGAGGATCTGAAGAGGTTATAACCACATTCACTGGTAATCGAGAAGTATCTTTAATCTCTGCCGTTGGTACAGTTTTAGATTTTGGAACCGTCACCTTGGTAGGAGCTGAAGTGACTACTGGCACAGAAATTGAAGACACAGTAGGTACAGGTACAGTTGGCACGGCAGGAACTGTTGGCACTGCAGGTACAGTTGGCATTGTTCCTCCAACAAGATGAGAAACGTCTAGGTACATTTGATCCGGCGTAGTATACACACCGGGATAGTTGGCTTGAGGTCTGGTAGGGTCGAATATTTGGGGGGGTCCAGCGACTGCTGATACTTGCGGAAACTGAGAATATTGGTTGTATAAATTATAGAAATTTTGTCCATATAATTGATAAGGGTTTGTTGCAACTGGAAAGGGGGGTACAAGACGTTGAGCAAATTGGGGCATGACATGAGAGGGTCCAAAAGGTAATTGTGCTCCAAATCCAGCTACATTATCATTACTCCTATATTCATCATCTATGTTGTATAGGTCACTTTCATCTATTGTCTGTTCAGAAGATGCCTTTTTTAATTTTGTAACTTCCTTTTTCAATTCAGCTATCTGCTTTTTCAAATCGCCGACATCCTTACATTCATTTTTACATTCTTCAATTTGATCCTTTACCTGATCTACAGAAATCTTCAAAAGCTTAAATTGTTCAGTAGTATTTTGAATGTTAGAGTTGATCGTACTTATTATTTGATTCCCCAATTTACGATTCTCATCAAACCATTCTTTTGTCTGCTCCATAAAGTCATTGATAGTTGTGTCTTTCTTTTGTAAAACTTTAATTTGTTTTTCTATTCTTTCTAACATTTGATGATCAATTACACTATTTTCGAGTATTTGCGTATCTACAGCTGTACGGTAATTGGTCGTGTTTGCAGTTGATACATGTTTTTTTGGTGGTTTAGGAGTAGAACTTTTATTTTGTTTATGATAGAAATTTGAATTGGATCTTAGAGATATAAATTCATTTCCACCTGACGATTCATTTTCATCAGATGAATACTCATTTAATGCAGAATTTGATATATCTGGATCTACTTTATTCATGCAACATTCAATATCTTCAATCAATTCTTGAATATTTAAGTACAATGGACTGTCTTTGTACGATATATCTGTTTCTTTAAGTTTCTCTAATGCTTTGTATGCATAATTTTTGGCTTTGTTCAATAAGGTGACATATTTCATTTCAGAATCTACATCTTTGGAGATTTTCTTTTCATCAAATGCTATTTTCTTGTATGTTTCACTCAAATAATAGCAAGCATTTGGTGATCTTAAGCTTGATAGCAACTCTATTGCTTTCTCATATTCACCATCATTAAGATGACCAGTGGCTACATAAATCTTGCATTCTTCTATTAACGCATTTAATTCTTTTGCTTCCAATTCTTTGTATGTATAATCAAATAGTCTCCGTTCAGGCATTTTTAAAATGACTTTACTTTTCACTTTTTCCAGAAGGTTAATAGCCGAGGAGTAATATAAGCGAGCTCTAATTTCTAAACTGTTCTTTAAATCCACTATATTACATTGTTTGGCTTGTTCACTAAATATCCCACCAAGGGTACAGAGCAGCTTTGGGTCCAGACCATGATTATCAATGCACCTTATGACTTCGATACCACTGCTTAAAGTGGAATGTATACCTGTTAAATCAGCGCCTAATTCTTTCTGACTGTATTTATATGCACAATCCCACCATTTCATTTGTGAGAGGGAGCACATCAAATCCATAATGTTCGCAGGAAGTACATTGGGCTTACCAGCATTATGTATGGTCATTTTATTGGTTTTGTTTTGGGTTGTTAATGTAGCACAATATAGGAATGCTAGGATGTCAAGCTTATTTAAACTTTCGACTCCATAATTGCTTGAAGTTGAAATTAACATGTCAAACAAGGTGCATTTAAACTTGGCAAAATTCTTGTAATTGTTTAATATCCATACAAAATGGTGCAGAGAGTTTGGATATTCTCTTTGGGCATTTTCATCATACGCTACAACTTCATGTCTTCGTGGCAATCTAAGGGCTGGAGCATTAAATGTATTTGACATAAAGTGCGACAATTTATTTTTTGCCAACTGATCTCTTCCTGGGAATACTGTTTCATAAATCTTGTCTCTCCAGTGAGCACCAGCACAAAATTGTGAAATGTGGTCTAAGAATACTTGACTATTTTCTTGCATATTTGATAGTAAATAATGACCAGATTGGGAGCATCGGTATGACCCCCCAATGTACCATTGGTGTACTGCATTCTGCTGCTTTTTGGGAGCATGCATCAACCAATTAACCTTAGGATCCAACGGCACTATCTGCCAAGCAATTAACATTAATGGACCTGCAAATTTTGTTGCATCACGCCAACTTAGTTGATTTTTCTTTGCTTTTTTTAACAAATAAGTAGCTGTGTGAAATGCAAGCTGTCCTCTATGATGTTGTACTAAGCTTGAATGAAATTCTCCAAATCCAGGTGGGGGTCCAATTTTAGTCACACTTTCTAGTGCCTGATCGTAGGCGCATAAAAGGTCATTAGACTCGACTAAACTGTTTGAAGATCCATTGGGTACTTCAGTTAAACTTAAAACACAAACTCTTTCTTTGACTGTTAATAAAAGTAGCTGATACAGCCAGTCGTTGGTGTTAAGGGAATTGTGTTTAAGTATTTCAGACAGTGTGTCATACCAAGTATAATTATTCAGAAAAATTTGTTCATCAAATTCTATATTGCAACTATGATCAAATGCTTCTCTAATTTGATTGGAAAGTAAATAATGTTTCAGGAGCCGTGTGTGAAGTATCGCATCCTTGGGCCTCACAGCAAGTTCAGCTTTTAAGAATTTAACTAAAGTTTCAGAGTCAGGATTGGTTGTAGTGAGAAGACGTTCGCGCAGTTTGAATGTTATGGGATGCCTTGGAAATGTGGCCTCTGCTTTTTCACACCAGTACTTAGAACGTCCAGGGTCTATTTCAACTTCATCATCAGCAAGAAGCTCGCATACTGAAAATGATATCAGTTTTAACTTTCATTAATGACTTTAAAAGGATGATTAAGACAGAAATTTACTACATATATCTACTAAATAACAAGAGGTTTGCTTTAGTATTCCATTTAGGGTGCTTTGTGCTTAGTGATTGAAAGGATAATAACACCCTTAAAAAACAAACTAGAAGTATGAACGCTGCTCTCTTTTAATTAAAGTAGCCAACCACTACAATCTTAAAGACTCATTTTATTTAAAGTTGTAGTTGTATATTGAAGTACATAATTATAATAATAAGGGAATTAGAAGAATTTAAGTTTTATAAAATATAGAAGTATAATAATAGTATTTAATGTCTTCCAATATCTTTTATAACCTTTTTAGTCTAATCATATAATGTAGAAGGTAAATATTGGTCAAGTATTACAAACAGCATAAGCAATGAGGAAACTCATTATTTAATGACTGTTGTTTGTTTACAACATAAGACAAGAATAAAAAATACACAAATTATCAGTGTCTTTTAATAAACTGCTATAAATTAAAACAATACTAGTGTAAATTTGGAGGTATTAGGAGTTATTCATGGCTCCGCATTCAATACTATGATCTATTGCATATTTTTGAACCATTATAAATTTTAACCTAACGTTATAACCTCAACATAGATGACATATTGATAACTGTTCAACAAAATTATAAGTACGTATTGTATACTCACTGTCGAGAATGGTGCTGGTTTGTGTCGGATCTATATCGAGAGACAAATTGTAATGCTCCAAGGCTTTCTCCTTTTGTCCCATTTTCTGCAAAGCCAAGCCGAGGAGCTTGTGTGCAGCAGCATTGTTGTCCTTTTGAGTAAGATATTGTTCAACGTATTTTTGGCAACTTGCATAGTCGCCCACTTCGAAATACAGCCTTGCTATGGAGTAGGCTCTAGTTTGGAACTGAAAAAGGATTTATTTGTAGAAAATACAACGTACTACAAAACCGTACGCACATTCGAAAATTATTCGCTCACCTCTTTCAGTGGTAGTTTCGATGTTAAATTTTGCACGTGTTTATCGACGTCCTTCTTATTTCTATACATTTTTAACACCAAGTAACTAGATTGGATTATTTAAAGATACAACAACCAAGTTACGCGATACACATGGAATACAAAACGGCAAACGGCGATGGACTTCGTCATAATTCTTCAAGAGATAAGCTCAAAAGACAAGATTTTTACTTATGTGTTGCCAGTACCTGATTCGTTTTTAACTCTATACTGCATGGATATACATTTTATGATTTTATATATTTTGAATATATAATATCAAATATACTTAATGTTCCAATGTGAACGTTAAGCTACTTAGGCTCTACGGTGAT
Organism: Cecropterus dorantes dorantes; assembly: GCA_018249915.1. Classification (NCBI taxonomy): domain Eukaryota; kingdom Metazoa; phylum Arthropoda; class Insecta; order Lepidoptera; family Hesperiidae; genus Cecropterus; species Cecropterus dorantes. The sequence goes on along the minus strand of DWLI01001638.1, from coordinate 4,144 downwards.
TAATCACGGCTGAGTATTGTATCGCATTCAAATTTACAGATTACAATTGACGACCATAATATATATTCTACTCATACAATGTGTGCATAGATTTGGAATTGCCTATACTGTTATTGTAGTAAAAAAAACATTTTTGGTTAAGATAAATAAATATATTGAAATTCATTTTTTTTAATTAATAATACAAAATTGTATAACTTATTTAACAATGTTTTAAAATATAAGACTATTCATGAATTATGTAAAGGAACTTCTTAAAACAATTAATTTAAATTAGATAATTTTTGTTTACTTTACAAATAACTTATTCGTTTTCAAATCAAAATATATTTCCTTACTTTAAGGCAAAATTTAGGTTCGGGCAATATTTCTGTTCTTTTTTTAATTTCTGTCGTTGGTATATCAGTTATCCTGGCGATGTTGGTAGCTCTGGAGAATTTTAAAAAAACGTTATTACTACAGAGAGTAAAAGTTGCAAATCACTTCTATAAAACAAAGATAATAAATTATAGATATATACAATTAGATTAAAGAAAATAATTTTAATAAAACCAATTTTATATATATGTCTACAACAAACGATGCTGATTCAAGGTTATCTTAAAACCCCACATAGTAAGTGGAGCGGTGAGACCTCGCCGGTCAAATCATATTCGTTTCCCATCTCAGAATTGTATGCTCTCAACTTTTAATTACTTTAATTTAAACTCAAACTTTTTTATTCTCAGAATATTTACTATTGCATTTCAGTTGATGATATTATGAATATCAATAAAAAAGTAATGGATAAAATGAGAGAACTTAAACTAGAGCCGAACGGCGTATTAAAAAAAGTGCAATTGTCAATGTGATGGAAAGTCGTCATTGATGTCATGTCATATATCCAATTTATAATTGTATGGGTTTATACTTTGTCGTGTCTTTTCGGGTCATATTATTGTATTAAAAATTAATTTTAATTTGTAAGCAGTGGGTAGTGTCCGATATTAAACTAGAAAAAAAAAGTTACATTAATATTGAGTAACAACATAAAATTTGTTTCATCAATAAATCAATCGAATGCAAATTTGTGTTGATTCTAGTAAAACAAAACATACACAAATACCAAAATGGGTGAATCAGAGTTAGCGTTCGGGTCTTCATTGACCCTCGATTCAATAAAAGTTATAGCTGAAAGTGTAGGAATAAGCACTTTAGGTGACGACGCCGCAAAGGAGCTGGCTGACGATGTTTCATATCGACTGAAAGTTATCGTTCAGGATGCTATGAAGTTCATGCATCACGCAAAGAGGCAAAAACTATCTATAACTGACATAGATCACACTTTAAAAATCGAGAATATTGAGGTGTGTTACGTTTGAATGACAATTTATAGAATTATGTGTTAAGTTTGTTTTGTAACATTCTTATGTTTATTTGTAGCCTCAATATGGTTTTATACAACCGGACTCACTGCCGTTTCGTTTTGCTTCTGGTGGAGGAAGAGAATTACATTTTGTGGAAGAGAAGGAGATTGATCTAACAGAAATTTTGTCAGCACCACCACCAAAAATACCTCTGGATGTCTCTGTCCGTGCACATTGGCTCAGTGTGGATGGTGTGCAACCCACCGTGCCTGAGAATCCCCCACCACTCTCGAAAGAAGCTCAGAAACTTGAATCAGTCGATCCTATCAGCAAGTTGAGCAAACCTTCCAATAAAGATTCAGCAGGTGGTTATATAATTTTATTTTTAAATCTTTGGGCATTTCCTGCCAGGCAACTCTAAATCATGATGAAAATATGGGGTTAGTATTAAATCATTCTTTCAAAATTGTTTACAAAAAATAGTATAAGTGATATTGTTTAACAATAATTTATTTCAATTTGTTGTCATTTGTGAGAAGCTTTTAAACTATGGTTGAAATAGAACACTCTTCACATTTTAGTAGACAAGTAACAAAATTGGATAACAATATTAAAATAATTTTGAAGTGTCATTAGTATAACAGTTGCTATTAACATTAAAAATAAAAAAATATTTATTAGCTGCTCCACAGTTAGACCCTTGGTTAAGAAAAAAAATGTAATATTGTGACATATCATAACATTTTTTTTACATATTCTCAGTCCTCCTAGTGTTTTGTTATATAATACAGAGAACTTTCTTCTTCATTACATGCATGGATTAATTATGGTGTTCTGTTATGGTAAACAGTGTGTGGCAAAGCTGCAAGGTTGAAGGCATCAGAATCAGTTCACGTGAAGCAACTGGCGACCCACGAGCTGAGTGTGGAACAGCAGCTGTATTACAAAGAGATCACTGAAGCTTGTGTGGGCAGCGATGAGGCTCGAAGAGCGGCAAGTATTTTTCTAATCTCTCTAGGCATAAGTATTAATTGAGTTTGCTAGGGCTTTTTATTGTGTAACAACAAACATTCCATTCTTTAATTCTATTTATATTGTGTGACAGATTCGTAAATATTGTATTTTCTATATCTTACAAAGATATAAGAAAATTACCTTGGGTCCTGTGGAGGGTCCAATGCTTAGTTCCGCCTGGGTTCTAAATTAAATAAGGAACGGTTATCTATGCTATGATAATTAGGCTATAGAATAGGAATGCCTATTATATTACTATGGATGTGTCTATCTTTGTAATTATGATATTTAAAACATGTAAAAGTGTGTCAGTTTTTGAGTGATAAATGTTTATATATTCTTTGTTTGAGTATACACATGCAAATAATGCTAATGAATTTAATATATTACAAAATTCAATACTAATATATAAATATTTATTTTTTATATAACATAGAAGTAGGAGAGGAGGATGCAGTTCACCATATGGTAAATGGGCATTATCACCCCTGGATATGCATAGTCAATGCCATAAAGATCAGGTGTGATGGTGATACCTCCCCAGTCAAACCATATTGTCAGTCACCTTTGACGACCTTAATGACCCCGCACTGCGGAGCAGTCACCATACTGGTCTGACACTCAGTGGATCCCGGGTTCGATCCCCGGCCAGAGATATCTGAATGATGAGTTTAGATTTCTCTTCTGGGTCTGGGTGTTTGTGTATTCGTCTTTGTGTGTCCATGGCACCCACGACATAGGAGAAAATCTCAGTGTGTGACTATGAGTGTAGAAAATGTTTTATCTTTATCTTTACCTTTAATTTTCCAAATATTTTCCTTGTATCATACTGTGAATTATTTAATATATTGGTTTATTATATAATTTTAACATGCCTTTCTTGTATAATTTTGACAGGAAGCACTGCAATCCCTGGCCTGCGATCCAGGTCTTCATGAGATGCTGCCAAGGATGTGTACGTTTATCTCTGAAGGTGTGAAGGTGAATGTGGTGCAGAACAACCTGGCTCTGCTCATTTACCTGATGAGGATGGTCAAAGCCATGCTGGACAATCAATCTTTATATCTCGAAAAATATGTAAGTTGTATTTGATTTTGTAAATTGTAAATGAAATAGAAAGAAATAACAATATCAACTATAAATTTATTCTTATATCAAACAATATTTTTAAAAAGAAAAACTCAACTCAAAGAACTCAACAAAAAATACATTACATTTACTCACTTTTTCATTCTTATTATTTCACTAGAACTGTAAAAGTGTACGGCCGAAGGTTGATTTTCCAGCCGAAGCCGAGGCCGATTGTATGGCTATGGCCACAATCTTCAGCCGAAGAGGCAGCCGAAGGTTAAAAAGCCATAAGAAATTCAGTTCTAAGTTGGCTAAAACTGAAATTTTTAAAGATTTTTTTTTAATTTTAAATTTTGTAGATCTATGTTGATTGGGAATGAATAACTTTTAGGGCTAGATAAAAATCTTTACTACTTAACGAGAATGATAACAGTTCGAATAATGTAAATTTCATACATAATTGGTGACAGCTCACAATGACATTTCACTTATCCTTGCGCTTTACCATCTCCATCGCCGTATCATGTGTTCGTTATAATTATATTCGTAATTCGATCAATGGGTCGTTTTGGCCGAAACCAAAGCTTCGGTCGGACACTAAAATACAATTAATATAAGGAAATTCATGTACCTACTACTCGACCAAGCTAACTAGACGAACGGAAGGAATGCGGTTTCCCTCCCCGGTCCCGCCTCACGCTCCGCTCTCGTCC
>DWLI01001637.1:0-14959 GCA_018249915.1 Cecropterus dorantes dorantes | reverse complement strand
AGCGGGGCGTGAGGCGGGACCGGGGAGGGAAACCGCATTCCTTCCGTTCGTCTAGTTAGCTTGGTCGAGTAGTATTACAATTATTGATGTTTATCAGTTGATAAGTCTGTGTAAATAAGACCATTCATATACATAAATATTTATTGATCAATTGTAATGGCGTCAGAAATAAGGAAACTCGCATGGAATTGATGTGTTCTCTGGTGATAGGTTAGTAGGTTAAGCAGCGCTTATTATATTATCAATAAGCTAGACAGTCCTTAAGTAATTCAGTTATAGGTGAAGTAATTCAGTTATAGGTTATAGTTATAGGAGAACGTGACTGTCGTTATAAACTTGTCGAAATGAATCATAAAATATCTACAGCTTCCTTAGCTACAGCTTGTTTATTTCTAACTATCGTTCAGCCATTGCCTCCGACAATGACGTGTACTCGTATGTACGTGTTGCTTTGTAGGCGAGTACACTGAGATGCATCGAACCCTATCGAGCATTCTTCTCCTTTTATAATATTTAAGTAAATTGGAGAAACATTCAATATGATATAACCCACTACTATCACATTATTCTAGCATTTTACGGCTTTGTTAGTCAAAGTATATTCGTCTGGGCCATTTATTTATATCGGTTAACGATGAAAGGTTATACAATTCTTATTTCTAAACTGAAATGTTAAGTAACTTTTTTGTTATATTTGCTTATTTTATCCTAGTAATTCGAGGTATTTTGATTTATTTCTAAGAAAGGCTATGTCTATTTACGGGCCTAGATCTAGGCAAAAATCCATCTCCGATTCTATTAGGCAAACGAAATGAAACTTCACTCTCACTTAGAATGAAAGAAAAGTGTCATCTCAACATATAAATAGAAATTCTATTTCAAGACTACATCGTAATAAGCAAGAGGGATCATTTCAATGTGACAGCGTGACGCGAGAGAGACAAGCCTATAAAACCATAAATTTGTGTTACCCATTTGGCGGCGCCTACGTGCGTAATACAAGTTTCAGATGCAAATTTATATATTAGTAAAAGTAAATAGGCAAAGATAAAATAGTATGGTACTTTTCTCATTTTACCCGACTACACCACAAGGAAGGTAATGTTTTTCGAGCGTATATATGTATATATAGTGTTATCTATGTTTGTTTGTATGTAGGTATGCCCATTTCTTTGGCACGCGCTACAGCCCAAACGGTTTGACGGATTGACACGTATGACGTATCATTAGAATCGTCTCAGTTTGGAGAGTGACACAGGCGATATAATTTAAATATATCATTATGATCAAAAAAATTGCTAAGGTATTACTAAAATATTTTAGCAGTCGGGTTTCTCTAGTTTTAATATTTTTTACAATATTACTAGTTTTGTTTCTGTTCTCCAGTTTCTTACTTTTATTTATGTTTAGACTATTTTAGTTTTGGTTAGATAAGAAACAAATTTGAAAGCCTCAAGCAGAACACAAATTATATAATTTTATACGGCAAAGAAGCAAAACTTTTATATTCAGAGTTTCATAGTCCCTGGAAATGTTAAATATCATCGTTTATATGGTATCGTCAGAAGTACATATGTTAACTAACGGACGTGTATCGATATACGTTGCCGCCGCTCTCTGATTCTGTACACCAATAATTTTACACGTGACACGCATATTGAGCTACTCGACTACCTTTAATTTAATTGAGTATTAAGCTTATATAGGTTTTTATTAAGGTTTATTATTATGATCTATTAATTGATTTTGTATCAACAGTAGGGAACCCGGGGAGAGCGTATAGCCTCGCGGTTTTGTAAAGGTCGTAAATTAATTAACTTTAAAAGTAAATTATCTACAAACTTTATACTACATTTGACAGTTATATGGGTGATCACTGAACTAGTAGAAAATATTCGTTATTGCTTCGGGGATTCGCATAGTTACCGGATACCTTAACCGCTGTCGGTTGTTACCATTCAAAAAGTTGTTAAATATTTTCAAAGGGATCTTTAAAAACATGAAATGTGGGTTAGCTTAATAGTGAATTAAGCTATACGTACCCATTCACATTACCGTTCATAACAATGGGACAAAGAGGATTGTACCCATAGTTAAGCGGTATACCATATTGAAATATATAAAACCTCTTGTATTATTTAGGTATACATTATGAAGGCGATAAGAATATGTAATTACACTTTATGTAATGAATATACTTCAACACACGCACACACACACGCGCGTTCTACACTGCCCCGCACTAGGATTTTCTCCTGTGTCGCGGGTGCCGTGTACACATAAAAACGAATACACAGACACCCAGACCCAGATCAGAATCCACTGCGCGTCAGATCAGTATGGCGACCGCTCCACCACGCGGGTCGTACTTCTAATTTAGCTACATTTGTTATTTCGCTGGGCGAAATTTATATACATATTACATACATATTATATACATATTATACACATTATATATTTACAGGATCAAAAACTTATTAAAGCGTAATTCCGGCACTGTGTATGTATCGGGTGAGCTCCCGGCAATAATAAACAATGTCATTTCGCTGTTATCTTCAGTGGCTGTCAACCAACGGATGTGCGTTGACTTTACTCTCTGATACGGCAACCCAATCATTCGGACGTGACCCGCATACTCCTGCAAGTATGGAAATCTCTAGTGTGTTATGTTTATGGAACAGAGTTAAATATAAATTGTGCTAAAATTTTAGGCGTACTAGAATGTTAATTACGTAAATGACATGTTTTTTACAATATAGATTTAGCAACCAGGTGCATTCTACTTGATGTTAAGTGGCTAGTGCGGCTTATTGATATTCATGATCAATCGCACGGAAGCTACACGGTCTTACCTGAGGTTACCCAAACATGTGGACTCCTGACTAGTCTTAAGTGCTAAAATATTCGTTTACACTATACGAAGATAAAAATTGAAACTTAATTAAATTATCGTTTTGATTAAGTAAAAATAAGTGTCAAAAGTTTAGATGATTGATTTATTTCGTATTTCGCTGCATGTACCTATTTACTGGGTAATTTACAGCATTAAAAACTTTTTAAGCGTAATTTCGGCACTGGGTATTTATCGTTTGTGCTCCCGGTAATACTGAACAATGTCAATTCGCTGTTATCTTCAGTGGCTGTCAACTAACGGATGTGCGTTGACTTTACTCTCCGATACGACAACCCAATCATTGGGACGTGACTCGCATACTCGTGCAAACTATGTGGAAATCTCTAGTCTGTTATGTTTATAGAATATACTTAAACATAAATTGTATTAACGGTTTAGGTGTACTAGAGGATAAATGATTATTTATGAGATGAAATTCAAAATTATTTGGCCGGCTACAAAAAAGTATTTTATAATATGGAAGTAGTAAGTAAGTGTGATCTTCACCAAATGGTAAATGGTTAGTGCCGCTAATCTGTACTGTCTGGACATCTGTAATCTACCCCAGAGAAGAAACAGGGTCTTACCCTAAGCCGGCCAAAGATGTGGCCTATGCCTGAGGACTAAATTGTAATGCCTAGTTTAAGATAATTCAGTATTAAAATATAATGGGATTGGCGGTGGTACTTCCAAACTCGAAATACGACGAGTTACATCAACTTAAATATGTACGTACGTACCATATATTCTATAGTTTAAAGTGAATACAACAGAATTCACGAATTTTTTAGATATTACTATGTATAATTGACAAAATATGGCCATTAAAATGATAAAACATACAGTGGAAAATTTTAAATATTTCATCGCTGGCAGCATGTAGCTATATTATTTTCAGCGTTTGCGTTGACTTTACTCCCTGATGCCGCCACCTAATAATTGCGACGTGACGCGCATACGGTGCACTCCCCAGTCTGACCTCTTCACGGTATATAAGTGTATATACTTTGAATTAGAAACTTGAGCTTTCGAATTATTCTATATAGGTATAATTTGGAGGTGGTAGAACCTTTTGCGGTTGGACATTATCACCGGAGGCATCCTTACCGTGCCTATTTCGGCAGTTTTAAGCACTGTTGTGTTTTTATCTGAAGGGTGTGGTAGGAACTACGTACTTGTCTAAGGGGTTCCAAATTAAATCTTAAGAGTAACAACGCATCTTTGGTCAACCTCAGGTAAAACTCTGTTCTCAATTGGATTTGATTACTGATGTCTATGGGCGACAGTGGTTTCTTACCATCAGATGGACTGCATGCTCTTTTGCTACTTTTCTATATGTATAAATAAAGTTTATAAAGATTCCGTTCGGCCCTGTACCATGGGGAAAACTCAATATCAGTTCCATGACGTGGTTTACCTGCGCATGGCTTTCGCTGAGTTTGACCTCTTTCGCGATGATTGCAGCACATAATCCATATAACACGAAAGCTACATATACACATATATTTTTTCGTTTAATTATGTTGTATGTGTTTTTAAGTTGCTATAATTGTACCTATGTATGTGATTGTCAAGAATAAACCTTTTTTCTTTATTTCAAACAGTATTTACAGCTATTTTATGAAAGCAAGTGTAAGCGTTACAAATTTATCACCATTAATATTTTTTGTTGTTTTCACCGCAATACGTTACTGAAATACCAACCTCTCCTACGCACCCATTTCCGAGATTAAGAATTCAGTGGAATCCGCCCGTAGCCTTTTGTCTACAGTTCGTAGAGTCCGTTTATATCTACAGACATTTAATGTGCCAGACACAAGCATATTTTTCTCAAATATTTTTCTGTACAATAATAGCATGTGCAGTAAGTGTCTATTTAGCCATGTTACAAAAGATAATTAAATACTTATATACACATTGGGCGGATCATTTTTTTTTTCAATCCCAGCCCATGTCATGCCAATAATGCTCAATGTAAGAAGATAATAATATGAAAGATAGTCATATCATATTGCACTAGCGTTTACCGCGGCCTCGCTCGAGTTTTCTAATTTTTTGACAAAACAATCATGTCTGTCGAAATATTTTTTACATATATATATATTTTTTATAAAAAGTATCCTATGTTTTTTCTAATATCTCAAAGAATATGTGTACAAAGTTTTATGATAATCGGTTGAACGATTGATTGACGATTGATAATGAGTTGGCGTGAAAGTGTAACAAACAAACTTACCTTCACATTTATAATTATAATAATAGTAGGAATGTTATCCCAGTAACAAACACCAATTTGTAGTAGAATCAGTATGTTTCCACCGAAAAAGTGCAACTACCACACCTATTCCTAGCAAGAAGCGTTTCTTGAATTTCGGTGGAAAGGCGTGAATGCCTTTCCACCGAAATTCAAGAAACGCTTGTCCGTAGCTTGATATAAGGTCAGTACTGCTAACTTGTCCGTTATCAGTTTCTGGTAGCATTCATCTTCTACAGATGTAACCACTCAGCTGGTTAAAGGGTCGTTTCTTTCTTCGATTTTATATAAAAAATACGTCATTCGCTATTATCTTCAGCGGCTATCAGTTAACGGACAAACGTTGACTTTTCTCTGCGATTCCGCACGCACATAATTCGCACGTGATCCACATACTCAAGTGTACTTTTATGTGACCCTGTTCAAAAATACTCTACCATCATCATATAACTCAAATATAATTATGTATAGTAAGAAAAAAAACCCTTTGTAGTGTATGACGTTGTATGACAGCAGTATAAGCGCTGTTGTGTTCTTGTTTGAAGAGTGTCGCAAGGTTATACCAGGCTTTTTAAATTAGTCCACTATAATTAAATATCTATCATCAACCTAAGGTAGGACTCTAGTCTCATCTAAGAACGATTAGAAATGTCCATGGGGGAAGTAACCACATGCTATCAGGTATCTGCTTAGAGCAGCAGATTATAAATTTGACAAAGGCTTATAATACCTGCTTTCCTTCTGTCCTCATTATGTCGAGATTCAGAAGCGTGATTGAAGCGAACAAGTTTAATATAGCTACTAAAACTGCTTCGTACTGAATATAATATGTAGCCAACGACTCTGTCTGTCGCTACTGCATCATACTTTACGTGTGTTATTGCGCCCTAGAATTTCGCAAACTGTTCGCCGTAACAATTTAGTGTTACTTTATGAGACACACAAAATAGTACCTATTTTCAATTGTAATCTATATCTGTAAAAAAATGTTTTCGTCTGTAAAATGTAAATATAAGCGCATTACACCTTATTTATTTTATATATTTACATGAAGTCAAGGTAAAATTCAACAGTTATATTGTGTATAATAGAACAGTTTCCATGTCCTTTGTACATAAGACCTAAGAAGAGTGTAAACAGTCATTATCAAGTTTTATTATACAGCAATTAACTCTAAATAAATAACTCATTACGATATATTATAGGGCAGATGGACAAAAACAGAACGCCATCACCGAATTCCACTTATGGTTTAACATTTATTAAAATATTTAATAACTCTTAATCAAACAAACATTAAAAATCTAAAGAAGTAAAGCAAGCCATAGTGATTTCATCGAGAGTTTAATGAAATATAAATATGTCTTGAATGAAAATATTAGTAGAAATGCAGAGCTTGGCTTTTTTATTTTCTTTCCTTCAATTCAATTTACCTTAATAAAACGAATATAACGTACTAGCACAAATTTCAAAGAGATGACGGAATTAATCAAAGTAGAAACGTAATGCATATTAACTTAATATTTTATTAATCGAATTTATCTTGCAGTTCAAAATCCATGACAATTTTCGTCAAGTACTAGTCTTCCTTTTTAATGAAAGAATTAAATAGCAGCAAACGAGCAGTCGACCTGATGATAAGGGGTCGCTGCTGCTCATGGACATTTGTATTCAGATAGGGCAGAGATTCTCTCTGAAATTAATTACAAGATACATTGCCAATGTTGTTTAAGTCAGTCGACATTCACACTTTGCCAAAGACACGAAAGCTTTACACTACTAAAAGGTGTGACGGTGATACCTCCCTAGTCAAACCGTACTGGATCTACCACTGTATTGTACAACTTCTTTCAAAATGTATAACTTCGATTTTCATATACGTCGAGTTTCATACTCTTGTACGTATTTCTACTTATCGAACAACAGTTATAGGACACAACATTCGAAATAACTTTGTCTTGGAATCAATTTAGAGAAGAATCTACGAAGCATAGGTATTATCTATATTACAAGTGTATCTTTATTACTTATTCTTTAATTATAAAGTACACCTAATGAATCTATCTTTTTATAATTTATTATTCTTTTTGCCACCAACATCAAGTCATGAATTATGTAACTCACACGGTCTTTGAATATTATACCGAGACCTACTACGATAATAATTAAATCAGTTAATTATATTAATATGTTACATTTTACTAAAAAAGTTATATTAAGATATCAGTTATATGAAATCTTAACAATTTTTGCTGTATTTTTTAAATTAAGTGGTACACACGTGTCAATCGCATTTAATATTTTTACTGCGGCTTTTTGACTTCTTGCGACCCCCTTTTCGCGGGACACAACCCACACGTTGAATAACACTGACAGAGTTAATGTTCCATTCAAAACGGCCATTTGTAGGTCATCGTCAACATTAATTAAGACTTGAAGACTATCATCTAATATTAATCACCTAAGCAGCTGTTTTAGTCGCGTTGTTTACTCACCTTTTACTTCATTCCCGTGACTGGGCAGGTCTCGGATTTATATTTTTTACAAAGATGCTTTTTAAAGATATTATTAATTAACTCATATTTGTAATGTCCTCTTTTTTGAAGTTATGGCCGTTTAAAATCGGTTCAATTAGTATCTACATAAGTGCGTACGAAAACAAACATAAATATTAAAGCTAGTTTCTTTATTTTTTTATAAAAACAAATATTTGTGTAGTTTACACATACAAATAACAGTATACTGTAGAGACAATAAACACATAATAGTATGTTTAAACAATCATTACACAACAATGCCTCTCTCATAGCCCCTCTTTACAAATGTCCCTCTACATCGGATACCTTTACCAGAAAGCATATATCTTCAATGTACCTACTTCTTCGTTGAATATCAGTTACACAAACCGTCTGTGACAAGGAAGGTTGTGATAAGCAGTTATTAATCATCGTGTCGCTTTGCTCACTTCAAAGGCCCGCTTAATCAACTGCGAATGATTTGAGCGTCTGCGCCATTAGTCAGCCTCCTCGTTTGCACATTCTTGTCTGACGATTTTGACGTTCACGTGTTTCGTGCAGAAACTCGCCGTTTCCGTAACGTATTTAGAGGATTTCATCCGGATTCCAAGAACACAAATTACAACTCTTGACAGATCATTAATTAAATGTCAGTTTTGTTTTTTAAGTTATATTCCATATCGAGGGTACAATTGTAGCATGGAATCGATTGAATTATCGGCTAGGTTTGTGCATAGATAAAAAGAAATATTTCATTCACAAGGTTTCCAAAACAATTTATAATGCGAAGCGAAAAGATAAAAGCCGTTAACAAGATTTAAAAAAAGTTTTGAGAATTTTAAACTCATTATAAAGGAGACTCTGTGGAAAAGTCTTATGAAACAATTGACTTCTTCAATTGAGTAAAATCTTCAATGATAAAACTGTATGGTGTGAAGTAGCTCTAGCTTCACATACTCAATCAGAGTAAGTCAACATTATATAAAAAACTTTTATGGAAAAGTTTTCGCCGCTTCTTCCCTATAAACGAAACACTTTACGAAGCGATGGTAGGTTAATGAGGTTCACAAAGAGTTTTGTAAAGATCTATTTTGAATAAAACATTTCGATTTTGACGAACAAACATGCTCTAATAATTTAATACTCTGCATTATTATAGAAGCTTATGATAATGATGCTAATATTAATGGATTATGCATGATTAATACCAGGGTGTATTATGTAGCACGCAAACCAGAACTCTACAACATGCAACATGATAATCTATTAATGTAGAAGAATTAAAATTAATTACAATTCCGTAAAAATAGTCTTATATATTAATTGTAGGTGAATTAGTAACATATTCATAAATCATTTTCCTGCTGTACCTACCCGCTTAACACTACATTAAACATACTTGATTTAATGTAAGGAAACTCTGAAAAAATACGATTAAATATAATCCAAAATACTGCATTTTACTTTGAATGTGTGGTTCATGCTATTATTTCAATATCGAAAATTGCTCCGACCGACTCGTTGAATAAAAGGAATGATGCAATTTGCCATTGCACTGCGGTTCTTTATTTCCGTTCCCTCCACATCTTTATTTCCGCCAAGAAAATTATCTTGTAAGATATGTTGGACATTCACGTTCCACAGTAATGAGGAACTAAGGAGAGTATTTTAATCGCTCTTAAGCGGCCAGACGATAAAACCTTTGCAAGCTTCGTAAGACGTGGGATAGCTTCGACGGGAAAGTTTTAAACTTTGCATACCTTACGTCCTGACGTCACCTACTTGAAGTTATTTCCATATGAAAAATGGTTAATAACTTAAATTTAGCCTGCAGCAATGAAATAAATGTATAATCCATATTTGAATAGTACAGTGTAGTATGCAAAATTTACTTTTTTAAATTAAAATCAGATTGTTTACTTTTTGAATAAAATAAATGTAAATAAAGGGCCAGAAAGCCTATCGTATGCTATCTAAACATCGCCGAAGCAAGGAATATCGTAATGATATAGGATAAATAAAGCCAGGGCAATTGCAATGATGCTCGGAGCTAGCTGCCCGCTGTACCGCGTCCCACGGGACTCGAAAGAGCCCTCGCTGAATGCGGAACATTCGTTGCGGGCACTCGTAGAGGACCGCAATTTCTTTGACCTCCGACAAACGTGAATGATAACCCTGTCTCTATATCCTTCATAGTTTTTGCTCTCCCAAATATTTCGGGAAACATATGGAGGGTATATTATGATTTATTTGATGAAATGCGTTTTGTGTTCTTATGTAAAGGATCATGAATGTTTGAAACGTACTGAGGGCCTAGGCTATGTTAAAACACGTGGTTCAGGTAAGAAATATAAATATGTGTGTGTCTTTGTTATTAAAGCGGCATATAGTTCAAACAGTTTCATAAACACGCAATTGTAAATAAAATAAAAAATAAAGTAAGAGAAACTTATTGAATTATAGTTAAAAAAACAGATGAAATTACTTCATTGGTTCCATTATTTTCTTAAGTGTTATATCTTAACCTATTAATATAATGAATCTTTAATAAAAACTAATAATATTTTTATAAACTAATAATATAACTTAATAAGTAATATTAGGTTTAATAACCATAGCAACACGTATAAGACAAATAGAATACTTGTTAAGTACTTTCATATAAGAGGATTTTTACGATCGCGTTGTTTGATCGGCTAGAACAATAAAATATACAATGTGAGTGAGAGATGAATGTAGGAATCAAAGAGCTATTAACATCGTTTTGCGGATGAGCGGCGACAGTAATTGCCGTGTCGGCGTGCGGACACAGAATTTATGGCTTGCACGGTGGGTAATTGAGTCGACTAGACATTGAGGTCTTTGTCATTCTTACTTACAGTACCTTTGCTTTGTAGAGACAAAAAATCTTTAGCCTATTAACTTTAGTGAGCCGTACAGCTCTAGGGCGTTAATAGTCTCTCATGTCAGTCTCACACGAGGGAATTATGACGCACAATCTAGTGTAGAAAGGTAGGCTAATTATTTCTACCGAATACAAACGATTAAGACCGATTCTTAACAGGCTTCTCAGGTGCCATACCAGAGATACGAATATATGGTGATGTAACTTAGTGCTCGTTCTGTAATTAAGCTCTGGTAAAACGAATGATATGTGACGGATGAATGTCCATAGGCAGTAGTGACTACTTAACTTACGGTGTACCGGTAATTCTAACATTCTTGAAGATTTAAATAAAAAGGGCAGATATTAACTTAAGCATTTCTTTTTTAGCGAAGCAAATTTATTGTTACGTAAATCGTAGTTGCAGTTCGCGTTAGCCAACAAAATGTTATAATGTATATCTAACCGTCAGCTTAGAGCGTCTGGCTTGAGCACCGGAATCGTATCACATCTTCGGTGAGTCGGGCACGAATTTTCAGTTCTACCAAGGAAATGTTTCCACTAAAGCACAATAACGTACTTGCGCGGAGCTGTAAGCGGATTATGAGAGGTTCCGAAGTAGGCTGCTTTGAAACTCGCAAGAAAAGCAATATCCATTATCTTGGAAAGGCTTTGTGTGCCCACCGCTGCGCATTGTTGGTCTCCTGCACCGCGCCACCGCGCCGCGTCGATATTGTTTGATTTAAGGGGAATTAGACTTAGGGACACGGAAAAAATCAAGATAAAGAATTATATTCATTTAGTGGCATGGTGTTTTTTTTTAATTTTACTAGCCGTTATCTGCGACTTCGTACACAATAACCGGGATTAAAAAAGAATGAAGATAATTTGGTCCCTTATTTCATCCCTTCAAGGGACAATTTGTTAGAAACGTTGAAAATGGTATTTCATTTTTCTAATAGAAAGCTATATACATACATATATATCATAGTGCTAGGTATTAAATACGTACTCTTCGTGATAGCACTGCGGTAGGTAATTCATATTAGTAGCTATCTCCGACTCACCATATCCACTATTACTACCATCCAGCATAACCATGACATGAATTTGCTTAAGTCTGGGTGACCTACATGCCCGTTTGCTATTTTTGTTTCATAAAAATATATACACTCCAGTTGATTTCCATAAAAAATTCATAACTCGTCGTTCTCATCACTAATTAATTTATTACACACATAACCGTGTGGTGTTGCATAACAAATCTCTGTTGTTATAAACATATCAGATGTCCCTGTTTGTTCTAATTACCGACCTACGGTTGACATGGGCAATGGGTATATATAATTTATTTTGACACATTCCTCGACCCTTTCGCGTTCGCATTCGGGAAAAATATTTTCCAATACTATTGTCGTGCATAGACATGACTAAAACAAAAACAAATGTACTGCCAACCTCTGTAAAATATAAAGGGAAATAGTTCAAGCGCAAAAAATCTTTGGTTTTCTATTTTTACTCGTATAGTTCGTAAGTATAATGAACACATCCATAAAGTATTTTTTGAAAATAAAACCAAATGAACACATAATGTGTTTACATTTTAACCCATCTATTCGGTAGAGTTATGAAAATCCACATAATGTGTCATTTTTCTATGTGTCGTATACTAAGTGTAAAACAGGTGCGTAGCGTTCTCATGACGTATTTAAATATTTCGTGGTTTCCCCTGTCCCTATTTACAGGCTTTAGTAACATATACACATTAATTTAATTACTTTTGCCAAATTAAAATCTTTAACGTAGTATATTTCGCGTGGATGGTATAAATTCATTTTATTGCCACACCCTGTCTTTTAATATAATTATATACATTAACGTCAGTTTGGCTTACTATGAATTATTCTTTCTAGTTTTTTAAATATAAAAGAATGGAGTAACCTTTTTATATGTTGTGTTGAATAATAGTTTCCTTTATACCGAAATTTTGAATTTTTAACCGTATTTACGAGTATTTAAATAAATGTAAGAGAAAATTGAGCGTTCAAAGTTTTTGGTATCTTTGAACGTAACTATTTTGGAAAACAAGAATCATTAAATTTGATAACTTTAATATCGTAAATTAATATAATAGGTAGCATTGAACTTTTATTCTGAATAAATATAAAACCAGTTATATTCAAAACTATCCGACTTAAAGGATACTGAAACAGTCCCTTTTGTGAATGAATTCAAATATTTTAATTATAAAATTATCCGGTAATCCGGTGCATTCATACATCCGTAAAACGAGAACTAATGGACTTCCAGTTCATTCATTCCTCGAAATTCAACAGTTAAACGGTATTACTTATGTATTATGTATAAATTATGCCGTAGAAATTTTGTACCTCCACAAGTCAGATTTTGTACCTTCTTAAATGAACCAACCTTTAAAATATATCATGAAGCTATTGTTCGCGTGAATAATAGGCCAGCATGCAAACAGAGGTACTGCACCCCCTTGTTGATAACGCTGCCCCAACATTTTCTATTGTTTGTAATTAGCAGCAGATAATATACACAGACGTTACATTATATGCCATTTCAGATCCTAATTTGCGTGTATACAAATATTCAAAGATACATTTATACCTACATATATGATCATCATATCACTAGTTCAAAGCAGTTCTGCGTATGGGCGAAAGGTTGTGGATGCCGCTGGACTTGGATAGGAGGTGATCATCCTAATCTTCAGAAGTAGCAACGCATCCTAGCTCTTGGTAAAATGGTGTATGGAGCTGGTTGCAGATCCATGGGTGGGAGTGGCCTCCTGCCATAAACTAGACTGCATGCTCGTTTGCTACTTCAATCTAATAAATGAAAGTTTATTAACTAGTTCTCGCTTATTTGCAAAATGATTTTCTTTTTTGTTTGGATTTTAACGACTTTATTTTCATCTATTAAAAAAAACACGCATTCTACACTCATTGTCATTAAAAAAATGGAAAGTGTAAGTGTAAAATGTAATTATAGCTAAATATCGACATCTGCGTGCTGGATGAACGCTAATACGAGCTTGGACAAATAATCCGGACGGGGTCAATTTTGTGCCCACCGATTAAAATTTTTAGTTGGTTACAAACTACATCGTGGCTGTAGGTACCCCCAAATTATAATGTTGGACTGTCTAATTAAGGCTTTCGCATAGTGCTAAGAACTGCTAAAGGGAGTCCTTAATTAAGACCCCGAGGGCGCTTTTAATTATTTATAACAGTAGCATCTTGATTAACTAACTAGGTAGGAACATAGGAACAAGATTTTAATGGAAAAAGTGTTGTATTTAGATAATTTATTATTTTCTAAAAAATCGTTTTTAAGACAGTAATGAAAAGTAGTTTGGTTAAATTTTGACCGTAATATAATTGCATTTTAATCGAGATTCGTCAATACCAAGAAAAAGTAACGGTTAAGAAAAGAATGATGGTTGTAATAGTGAAAAAGTAGACATTTAGATGATTTATATTATAGTCAACTTGAATCTTTTTAGCGGCTCGATCCACCAGGGTTTCTTTCACCAGTGCTAATTGTATTCTATGCTGATATGTTAATCCAGGTTATAAGCTATTTATGTACCAAATTCCACCAAAATCCAATTAAATGTACGCGAAAAAGTAACAACCACGCATTTATCCGTCACACACGATTTCGCCTTTAGTAAAATAAGATAAGAAAGATATACAATGCTCTAATTTAGTCTTTCAAGATGATGTATCTATGATCTACTTCAAGTAGTAAGTACTTTTACTTTGTACAGAAAATAAACAGACAAAGAATATTTATATAAAAATCTATAACTACGTAAGTCGGTAGGAGCATAATTAAATTAATCCTCGATTTGTTAACGATGCCATAGAAAAATAAAGGTAATCCACCGTCAACCTCGTTAGTCTAGTCTGAAATGTGTAGTCTCAGCAAATGCTTAACTGATTGCACTAGATCCACTGATTGGAATCGATTGGCCCCACTAGGCCATTATGCCAAATTAATCCCTTTAAGGCCAATTAGTGCAGTTTGTCCCACATTCGTTTTATTCCAGTGGTTCTCATTTAAGAATTTCGAGGGATTCGACATTTTAATTATTACTGAAAGAATCGTCTATTATGTTATAAGTAATATACTTAAGTTATTAAGTTTAGGTTTGATGCCAGACATGTATGTAACACTGGTAAACTTTATGGGTGTCTCATATTCAGATTATAATCGATATCAGATTAGTAGTTGAGAAATGGAACACATTATATATATTTTTTAAATAAAGTAGCAAACTTTAATGCAGTGTTTATAATAGTGAGTATTCACTGCAGCTCGTGGACATCTACAAGCAACTTCGTATAGAATAGGGGTTCTCTCTGAAGTCCCAAGTATTC
>DWLI01001636.1:0-14966 GCA_018249915.1 Cecropterus dorantes dorantes | reverse complement strand
CGAGAGAACCGTGTTACTTCGAATCCGCTCGCAACACAGAACTAGTTGGAAAATGCTTAGCTAACCTGGTAGATATCTTGGTGAAGAAATACCAGTTCAAACTCTCACTGTTTCACGTCATAGGCTTTAGTCTTGGTGGGCATGTTGCAGGCTACGTCTCCAACTTCTTAAAATCTGGAAAACTTGAGAGGATAACAGGTATTTACCTATTAGAAATATATTCACTTTCGTCCAATGTACTATAGAACATAGACAATGTCCTTATCTCTCTAGAAATTCATTTGATAATATTTAATTCAATGTAAAAGTAGTATACTTGTAACTCTTACCATACGGCCACAAAGTATTAGTTTGGCGTTGTAAGCGTCCGCTTTCAGTAAATTTTGGCAAATTTCACTGCAACTGGCAGCAAAATTTAACGGATTTATAAGACCAAATACATAGGTTTTTTTTTTTAGTTACCTGAATCTTATAGATGTAATGTTCTTTCAACGGATTTTTAACCGGATGTTTTGATAAGTCGCACGTTAGATGATGGAAGCAAGTTCACTGCTAATTATCTGCAAGATTATGGTTTTAAATTGTTGAAGTGATATTATTAGACATTAGCTGTACCCCGCCATATCATCCGCATTAAAAAAAGAACATGACAATGGATATAAATTTAACCAAATTTTGATACATTCCACAATTTTTGAAATACTTAGTACATATAGTTAAATCCTCAGACCATGTAAAACAATATAAAAAAGTGACTACTAATTTTAAACTGTAGTAACTTTTCATAGAGTAGGTACAACACGGTTTTCAATGAAATAAAGACACTATAAACACATTCATTTTACGATTCAAATGCCGACAGAAAAAATATAAAATTTATAGATTTTTTATTTTTTACTTTTCGTCTATGCGCTTCGCCGAGTGGTTTTTTATATATATCTAATCTACAGACACGGGAACTTTTATTTTAATACTATTTTAACATTAAAACTAATTTATAACCGAATTATTGATATTAATTTAATACTTAACCACAATAATGAGTATGCAATAAGTAATGAATAATAATTAAGGTTCTTCGTGTCATTGTGACAGGCGATCACGACGCGTGACACTTCCAGTTTTGTGATCGCTTGAGTGATGTCTTCTACTTGAATACCTGAGATCTCTGTGGAATGTGACACCTCGGCTGTAGTTCACTTTATAGTTCTTTCGATGTGCAATTTTTTATGACGAATTTAAAATTTAAAGACATACTGTTCATCAATTCCTTAGAGTCGGTTAAATTAATTGGTGTGAGAACCACTATGTGGTACCTCATCACTGCCATATCCGTGTTTTTGGTATGAAAGATGTGGTAAGGGAGACATACTTATCCGAAGCATTTTAACTTTGTCTTCAAGAGTAGCAGGGCATCCATCGCTAACCTTCAGTTAAACTCTAATCTTATTGACGACCCGCGTGGCGGAGCGATCACCATACCGGTCTGACGCGTAGTGGGTTCTGGGTTCGATTCCCGACCAGACAGATATCTGAATGATGAATCTTAGTTTATTCGTCTTTGTGTGTCCATGGCATCCGCGACACAGGAGAAAATCCTAGTGCGGGGCTATGAGTGTAGAGAGCGTGTCTTATCTGAGATTATTTATAGATGTCTATGGGCGCCAATAGCCAATTCCATATTATAAAAAAAATCCATATTTTTTTGTTCAGATTTCGTTGTGACGTCATTACGCTCAGGTATCAAGTTATGGTGCATGGGTAAAACAACCGTGTACAAAGCGGACGTGTGTCAATCTCACGTCGTGGTCGCCGGTTGCGGTTGCATACGTGTCTATTCACACGTAACCATAACCACACGGCAGCAAGAAAATGTAGGCAAGTAGTTGTTACGTTGTTTTGATAACTACAAAATCGTTCACATTGATGATTTGGACTACAAAATATAGTTCGTGTGAATAAAACTTGGAATTTTCGAATAAATTGGTTGTGAAGTGTGTTTTATTACCAGTAGTAGGTACAATAGGTATGATTGGTTCAACCTTTTAGTTAGTGGAACTGTATTTTTTCAGCAGTTCAATTAAAAAAAAACACGCTTTCTACAACACATCGTCATAGCCCGGACGAGGATTTTCTCCTGTTTCGCGGATGCCATGGACACACATAGACGAATACACAATCACCCAGACCCACAACACAAATCTAAATTCATCATATTTTGACGGTTGAACTAATATTTTGAGATATTGGGTGTAAACTTAAAAGTTATGGTATGAAAAAAGAGAACTCATGAAACTGTGTCACGTCTGTTACGTTTCAATGCCACTTTTATGGTGCCTTACCACAATGAAATCGAATAAAATATTAATTAAACATTTAAAAAATACGTTTTTGTATTATGTATAGTACTAAGTTGTTCAAAGTGATTGTAAACGTCCTTAATCTACTTGTTTTCTGTTTTATGTCTTAATTATAGTGCTTATTCATTGATAATTTTCTTTTATCGCAGTTTATTTACACAAATTACTTTAATTAATACTTTTTTGACAGCTATCAATTATTATGTGCCTCATTACGATATTTCTGGCTTTAACAATTATAGACAATGTATATTTGTTGTAAAAAAAAACTTTTCGTGAAGTTTTTAGCCTAATTATACATCGGCAATATAATCTGTATCATAACAAATATTTTATTTATTTCGCTAATTGTTATTTATGTGTAAATTTGTTGCTTAGTTAATTACGTATGAGAATTATAAAGTATTAATTATTTTAAATAAGGCTCTTGTTTTATGGCTTGTAAACGTAACAATAACAGCTAATTAATCTTATTTTTTGCGCAATTTTCATAAATTTGTCAAATAATTTCTTAAACTATAGTTGGTATGAGGAAACCAAACCAACACCAGCGTTTCAATAGAGACATCAATATGGAAACAAAATTATTACGGAAACACAGTAATCAACATAAAAATATCTAATTTCTGTATAACTAAAAAGTTTTTATAATAAGTAATTTTCGTATTTTAGCTCTTGATCCAGCTCTTCCTCTTTTCGTTACGCCTGATGTGAATAGAAAAATAGACTCTAGTGATGCTAAATTTGTTGATGTTTTGCACACTAATGCTCTAGAGAAGGGTAAATTGGAAACTTGTGGACATATAGATCATTTCGCCAATGGAGGCATGAATCAACCAGGGTGCAAAGCTTCCGAAGAATATAGTAAGTTATGAGTATAATATATAATGCTTTTACGAGACTGTTCCAGAAGCACCATAATGTTTTTACGTATGTTAAAACATTACATATGTTGTAATGTTATTACATATGTAATTGAGTGTTGGCATGCGTTGCCAGGCCTACGATTTTGACGAGATATATGTAGGTACTGTTGTTAAGTCCTTTCCAGATAGAGACAGATTATATAATATCTGTTTTTGAGCATAGTATTGGTATTGTAGGTATTTGTATTGGCTTCAGAATTTGGCTTTACTCGAAAAAATCGGGTAATATGAGATATGTTGACATTTTTACGACAGATTATAATTCTAATTACTTTTTAGTGATTTTCTATGCAATCATTTGTTTTCTAAATATAAATATATAGCAATATAACGTTTTATACACGCAACGTTACACTTAACTTTATACTAAACTATATATTATCATTTTATCTCTTTTGTTCTTAGTCATGTTATCTTATGTTTTTTCTCGCTCTTTCCTTCGTTTGTAATATTTTAGTTCAATTTAACACCGCATTTGTGTTTTTCTGCACCTTCTTAAGATTGACTGGCAGAAAATTCTATGAAGCATTAAGTCCGCCTTTTGTCATTTTTTGTGGTCAATAATGAACAAATAAATGTATTAACTATTTCAGCGTATTCAGGCTGCAATCATGCTAGAGCACCAGCCTACTTCGCTGAATCTATAACTTCCGACGTAGGTTTCTATGGTACTAAGTGCTACTCTTGGATAACTTACTTGATAGGATGGTGCGAGTTGGTTGGCAGTAGTACCGAAGTTATATTTGGAGAAAACGTACCCAAAAAGTAAGTAATTTCAAACTGTTATAAAATTTGATGTACTATGTATAGTACTTGCTTTCAATAAAATTTAGGTATGGTGTATACCTACTGAGATTCTTTGTTCTCAGATATATTTATGGTTTTTTGCGATACCTGCGATACATTTTGAGAGTATAAAAGAAATAGCAACCGATCATTTTAACTCAACTGACATCAAATTCACACTTCAAGTAATATTTAATTGTAATATTAATATTTATAATAGTAATATTTAGTTGATAAATGTAATTTATTACTTGAGGTATCTTAAAGCTTAGGCAAATGCCTAAGCTGAAGTCTTAGAATAAGCATTCGATCAAACTGGAGTGAGCACTGTCTCCCTAGCAACCACCCTAATTGTATTCGTACCAACAATATTTTCATGACATTACAAAATATATATTTTAACCTACTGAGCAGAGAGTTTACCATACTGGTCTGAGAGTGAATTCCGGGTTCTTATCTCTGCCAAACGGATCTCTGAATATTTAATTTTAAATACAGTTCGGGGTCTGTGTATACATCATTTTTATCAGTTGTAACCGACTTCAAAAAAAAGTTTCTATTAAACTTACTTCAATGTCACCAATAAAATAAAAAATAATTCAAACATATGTTGGTTTCTTATATACACAGTACATAGTACATAGTTCTGAAGTCAGCGCACATTCTACATACATACTCATACATTCTCGTAGGACATAGAATCATCGTTTTAATCTAAGTAAATATTTTGAGCGCCGACTTCGGGACTATATACTATGTACTGTATATGTAAGAAACATATATTTTAATTATATTTTATTTTTGGTGACATTGAGGTTGGTTTCTACTTTTTGTTGAAAACATTTTTACAATAAAATACCATGAGGTAATAAAAGGATTTCTCTCTTAAAAATACAAACACAGCGAGATAGCTTCTGATGAAACAGTTTCAGTATTTCGTACGTAGGTTTACATCACGCGTGATGACACGTAAAAACAACTGTTTTTAACGTCAAATGAATCGTACGAAAATAAAAAGTTCCCATTCAATTTAAAACGTTCTGAAATGCAGCTTTAAATATTTTTAACAAAAACTTTCAACGACTTTCGCGAAAATAGAAATTTATTTCCATCTACGTCTGAAATATGAACATATTTAAATATTTTTAACATTTAGAAATGATCCTCATTCGTTAAAGCATCCACGTAGTTTTTTTAAACTGCAGAATTTTTATTGTAAACCATCTTACCATATGACTTTATTCGTGTGGAAATTTTGAATTTATCGTAAACAAGTAACATCGTTAAATATATTGTTTGCCTTTAGTTTCCGTTAATTGTAGCCAACCGGCTTTTTGGTCTTGTAATAACAGATATTTAAGCTTTATATGAGTTTTTTTTTTCAAAAAGTAAAATAAAAGTATTTTCATATACGAGTACTAGTGGAATGGTCTTTTTTGTAGCTTTATTTGATACCCATATTGTAATGATAATAAAAATGTGACGGAAAATTTCTGTCAAACGTTGTATAAGACATTTCATTTAAAAAAAACACCCTTTCTACACTCATAGCCCCGCACTAGGATTTTCTCCTGTGTCGCGGGTGCCATAGACACACAAAGATGAATACACAAACACCCAGACCCAGAACAGAAATCAAAACTCATCTTTTAGATGTCTGTCTGGCCGGGAATTGAATCCGGAACCCGCTGCGCGTCAGACCAGTACGGTGACCCTCCCGGGCGACTTTTTGACGACCCGCGTGGCGGGTCATCAAAAAGTCAACTTCATTCCCTTATTTACAGGAACCAGTTTTAAACTGAAACGATTTTCATGATATACGTCACAATTCGTCCAGCCGTGTGGACAGCACTGCGTGTCGAAGAAATGGACATATATTAAAACATATATAATTACTACTCTCTTCATTACTGACGCATACTAAAACTAAAAATAACAAAATATTTCCATTTCAGAAAGTATATATCGCTGTCATAGTCTTTACGAGGTATGCAAATTCAATACGTCTCAACACATTATTCCAATTCATAGACGGGTACAGATCTGAATATAACTTGCGAGGCTATCTCCACGTGGGGGTCGATTACGCTGTATTTCTACGTATCCCTAAATCCCATGATAAATTTCTGACGTACGAACTTTATGAGGCGAGCAGCGCTAACGACTTCACGTACAAGCCGAGGCTGCTCGCGATATCCAAAGTGCCGGTCGACTACATCCGAGAGCAGCTGAAGACGTTCAGACAGGAGCTGTATAGAGCGAAGTATGTGGACGACAACGTAATACCGGGGACGAACGTGCAGACATTAAGAGAGTGGCAGATCCAACGAGCGATTAATTTCAATGATCGAGGTATGGTCATGCATGACAAACCTCATATTCTGCGGACCGTTCTTTAAGATTTCGTTCAAAATGAGAAGAATGGCTAAGGTTTAAGAAATATTAATTAAAATAATTAAAATAAAATAAATTGGTCAAAGTATATACTTTGTGTGTGTGTTCTTTATAGAAAAACATAAGATGATTCGATTTGTTTGATTTTAGGTCACTGGTTAAAATCCGATAATTATACGATAAATATACACAGAAATAGGGCCTGTAAAATAAATTACATATTTCGGTATAATTATTTAGCGACCGATTATCTTATCCCAACCTATCTTAACCCGAGGAATACGAAACATTGGCTTGGTGTTGCAACCGTCAGCGTTGGACACGAATAAGTGAATTACGCTTCAATTTACGCAATTTCGTGGCCCTATTAAATCGGACACATAGGTTTTTTCATATTTAACGCTTAGAACGTGAAGAGAATGACGCTTGGAGCGAATGTTCTATGGCCCGCGGGTGCACTTTGCACTTCTTGCTGCTTGCATGATTTTATTTTTAAATAAGGCAAATTTTAAAAGCTTTTGTCATGTTAAATTATTCAGCATCTAACGTCATTCAGGTAGGAGTTGTAAAGCAGAGTACGTGGACGACAACGTACTTCCGGGGACGAACGTGCAGACAGTAACGAGTGGCGGGTACACCGCGCAATCAACTTTATTGATCGAGGTTGGACAGGCCTATTATGTCGTGTTATATAGTTATTCAGATCCCATCATAAGTAGCGTGATAAAGGTGAAACATTTGCCCGAAGGCCATGAAACATTCGCTTCAGGCGTGGTTCGCTTGACGTTGCGTCAGCGTTGAGCATTAAAACAAATGTATGGTTTCGATCTTATAATGTTACATTTTGCTGTAAATTGTAGCGATATTTCTAAATTTTCCTGAATGCTAACGTTTGCAACGAGTGTCATTTTTTGTGGATCTATACATCTTTGGTATAAACGTCTATGTTCTGCAGTAGCTACTTACCATCAGATAGTTTGCACTATTTTGTAACTTTGCAATATCAACATATACATTTACATCTATACTAATATTATAAAATTCATATTGATTTTGAATGCATGATTCTCTGAAACATAGATAACGTAACATACAGTACATTTTACCTTTACTGACGAAGGTTCATTGGTATATACTATCCTACTACGCTATGTTATCATGCTACGAGTACAATACTTACGAAACCATGTTTATAAACGCGTGTGGAACGATCAGACACAATTGGTCATACATAAATGTGCAACGATGAGAAGTATGTGTATCATCAACATCTTTATCAACCCATTATTGTCCCACTGCTGGGCACGAGTCTTATTTCAAATGAGAGAGCTTTGGACTATAGTCCACAGCGCTGGCCAAGTGCGAATTAGTAGACTTCACACACCTTTGAGAACTATTTTTTTGTTAGAGAACTCTCAGGTGTGCAGATTTCCTCACGATATTTTCCTTCAGTTTAAAGCAGTGATAAATCATTTCTAATACGCACATCATTTCAGAAAAATCAGTGGTGCGTGCCTGAGATTCGAACCTCGATACCCTCAATTGAAAGGCCAAGTTTCCACCATTAGGTTATCACTGCTCATATGAGAAGTATGTGCAGAGAAGAATTGTTTTAAAAGCAAGAAAACTCTAAAAATGACATTTGTAAATACGATTAATATAAAGAAAAAACTCGCATGGAAAAAACAAGTAAGGTTAGAGAATTTAGCATTCATTTAAAATTGGGTCGCGATATATGGCAAAAACAAATTAGGAATTTACTAGAAACCATTTTCCGATTTGCTCGATTTATTCCGAACGTTCCCGCAATAAATGTACGTTTTGAATCCATCTAACCGCTATTCAACGAAAAAGGTATATTTTCCTCTTTTATAAATAAACCAATTCAATCCTACTTTTTGAGAAATTGATTTAATTTTCAAATCAACGTGAAATTTTCATAAGAATATAGATTAGGGCTTTTATACTTTACATATATTATGGGTCTGTTTTAGTTATTTTATTTTATTTCGTTTTGATTAAATTGCATTCTAATTTACATAAATTTAAATTTATATTTGAACTTTTCATTTATATTGAAGCAGTTTCAAAAATGTTTTTTTTATTGACTTTATACGGAGAGTTAAAGTGTTGAGAAAATTCAATAACTCGACATACCCTCATTAACAATAATGGTATATAGCTCCCGTTTATACTATATACTATTAGTGTTAGCATTACATTCGCGGTCCGGCAACGTCAGCCGGCGCTGGTTTAACGCCAGCCACGTCCCGAGAGGAAGGAGCTCCTCTCAGTGGTATCCTACATGAGATGAGCGTGCAGAATGCATAGACGACTCTAGCCCTAGTACCCGATAGGTTCATTGGACTGGGAAAGAGAGGCCGAGTTTCAACTAGTAAGCTATCACTGTTCATTATGAGATCATCGTTGCTGATGATAATGTTTAATACTAAATTTGATAGACAATCAATTTACGTGAACATCAAATTCCGTATTTCTCGAATAATTAAAATTCAATTACCTCTCATACGTGAATATAAAGCGAAATTAGTGTCCCATTATTTATAACGAGACATCTGAATACAAACTTTCATAATGTTTGCTTTAAAAGTGTCTGTAAAGTAAAAACCTACGTAAAAATTACAACGTTTAATTTTTTGTTGTATATTCTTCAGTAATTTAGCTTTTGAGGCTTGGCAATGTTGATTGACATTAACATTATTCGATTTATAAATGTAAGTAGAAATTCTGTACTAAATATACATATAGCTTATTTATAAACAATTACCAAAAGAGAACTAATTCAGTGTTGCTGTAAAACATAGGGAGGGGCCTTGTCTTCATAACGCGACAGAAAACGGAGCTCTTAATTTCTTTGGCATAATTTGTTAAATTAAGGATAAACTCACAAGTTTTGTACAAGGAAGCAAGATGCCAGAAATAAGCAAGGGTTAGTAATTCATAATATTCAGGGCTCGACGATCCATCATTCTAGTTGTTGATAACACTTTGTTGGCTCCAGTTTTATGTAGAGGGAACCGATCTGGAACAAGCTAATAGCTAAAAGCATTTTGCTTTTAAAGGTTCCGTACACAAAGGGTAAATACGGGTTCCTATACTAAGACTCCGCTATCACAAACCGTGATAGACAGCTGAAATTTAAACAGATAATGTATTTCTGTGGTTGCTATAGCAACAAATACTAAATGTAAACATAATAAAAATATACTTATAGAGGCACCCATAAAATAAACGTGATTTTTTGATCGATATTAACCACAGCAAAAAGATCTACCTGTTGGCACCTGATTGCTGCTTTTAGGCAAAAATTGGTGTGGCTTGTGAGGCTTCCGGAGTCGAACCACAGAGAGTTCTTTAAAATCGATTTCTAAATCAATGATAATCGCGAAATTGATACATTTAAATATGTTACGGGTACTCACGGTATGTGCTTTTTCAACTTTAATAGAGACCAACATACTAACAACATAAGAACTTTCTTAGAAAAGATGATTTTAAATTAGCGCAAACGTGGAATCCAGTGGTTAGTTTATGTAAATAACAAATAATGCAAAGTTCGGTGCGTAAGAATACAGTTAATGTTGTGTTTCGTGATATGGAACCTAAAAAGAATAAATGAACTAGACGTAGGGTAGATAGCTTAATCTACCACTAGTGTTTGTCAACGGTTTCTCCCCGCCACCCTAATTTCGCCATGACCACAATCCATGTGACTGTGTCGAAATATCGGCAAAAAGACATTAAAAAAACCGCATATCGTGAGTACCCGTAACATATTAAAATGTATCAATTCCCCGATAATATTAGTCTAAAATCATATAATACAGACGTAGCGTATAGGTGCAATGGCATCCAGAACAGTACTAAAAATTGCAGCAAAATTTGCTGAAATTCGTTCAACGCTGACGCTTGCAGCGTCTCAAGCGTATGTTTCGTAGCTATCGAATAAAATCAAAAATAAAAATCGATTAAAAAACAAAAATGAAAAGGTACAGATTTGGTTTGTCTTTGCCTGTTGTTATTCAAAATAGGTTAGGTTTAGTAACAGAAATGAACAAATAATAAGACATTTTGTAATTGGTTTGTATTTGTTTTGATCAAACAATTTATTATTTTTCTTTTATGTACGCAATAACAAAACGTATATTTTCTTAATAATTTGATTGAAAAAGTATTTCTAAAACAATATCCCGTAACTAATAACAAACATAACATAGAATACTTATATTGATTAATTTTTAATTTTTAACTTATTTTAACAATTGAAACTTAATAATTGTTTGTCATAAAAAGTGTCTAACATTTAAAATGGAAGTGCTATTTTCTGGAAATCAGGTACCTACCAACTATATGTACACGAGGTAACTAATACAATTTAAAATTACACTATAACTACAGTCATGGCAAATTCATTCCGGGCACTCTGAGCTATCCTGTCTCTGTATCTTCAACTGCGCGGAGCTTGAGTTTATCCCTTTGTCTGGTCCGAGGGCATTATTCGAGAAGTGACTTGCGACCGCCTCTTGCATGATGTTGGCGATCTGTGCTCGCGCCCACATCTTCACGTTCAGCGGCAGTTGCCTCATCTCCGGCAAAAAGGAGAGAAGGAACAGCCTGTCGCTGTCCGATTCGTCGCTTGATATCTCCGCGATTGGAAACATTTGCATCTCCATCTCGTCGTTCTGTATCGTCTCCACTTTCGGTTGCTGCTTCTTTAGTTTCCTCTTCTTCTTGGGTTTGACTTCTATCTCCTCTTCGACCAGAGGATCGTCGTCATCCAAGCTCGGCGTTTCGTTTATGTTGTTACCGTCTACTTCGTCTTCTCTGTAAAGTAAAGTTTTGGATTGGATCTTGATATATGTGTGAGTAGTATGTATAAGCGATGATGGAGTGTAAGTGTATATGGCAATTGGCTGGTATCTGTTAAAAGTCTCGCGTTATTTTACATTATTTATCTTACCATTTACCAACAAAAAAATCTGGAGGTTATAGGCAGGCTGTCTGCATATAAAAATATATCGAGCATTTTACAGTGCAGGACATTCATTAAAATGTTTTTAAAGGGATAAAGAAAAATATCTCAATAATAGTCAGGAATTAAATCGAGAAGCACTCCAATATAAATATTAAATACGAGTATATTATTACTATTAAATCGAAACAACAATCTAAATTAAGGCCTATTACATCTTAAATTTTTTAGGGCGAACCAGTAGGGCCCTAACTAGTTCCAGTTTACTCACTCTTCGCTGAGAGACCCTTCGAAGCCGCCTAGAAAGCTCATCCTCTTGAAATACATGTACACCCTTCGGTTGACCCTCACACCGGAGCGGCGGGACCTCAGCTCCCTGTTATACGCGTCGCGGAGGGACCGCCACTTTCTTTGCAGTTGCAGCACTAAGGACAACATGAAAACAAATCCTTTGATGAGATTTGTCGATATTTTCAAAATATAATTGAAGTAAGAAGCTAGCAGTACACTTGATGATAAGCGAGCACTGCCGTTGAAGGACATCTGGATTGACGCCATATAGAAATATAGGTTTTACCAGGAGAAAAGTTAAGCTGATCGCCTCATATAAAAGTGATTCTATTACTACACCCGTTCAACAAAACACACGAACTGCTTCACGCTAGAAATTGTAGAAAAAATCTAGCCTTTAATTTAAATTCGTTAATATCGCTCAGGTATCCCAAGTATTAGGGACACAAAGCAGCTTATCTGATTAATTAAAATCAT
Organism: Cecropterus dorantes dorantes; assembly: GCA_018249915.1. Classification (NCBI taxonomy): domain Eukaryota; kingdom Metazoa; phylum Arthropoda; class Insecta; order Lepidoptera; family Hesperiidae; genus Cecropterus; species Cecropterus dorantes. The sequence continues at coordinate 2,739 of DWLI01001636.1, read as the reverse complement.
TTTACACGTCCCGTGGGATTGGATCGACAATTTTGAGGATTCTGAATAAAATGGCCGACAAAATAAATTTGTATAGTTCAAAATAATACATAGAAAGGCAAAAAAACTCATATTTAGGAATTATTTTTATTTAAAATGTCTGCAAGGGGCATAGAAACATCACCACTATCCGCCCTTGACCAGGGTGGTATTTGTAAACACCCTTTTCATTCTCATTTAGAAATGACCTTAACAATAATAATAATGCTTTTTACTCATAGCTTCGCATTAAGATTTTTCTCATATCGTTGGTGCATTGGACTACCGACGAACACAAAACCACCTAGACCCAGAACAGAAATCTAAATTCATCATTCAGATATCCGTCTGGGGGATTGATTACGGAACGGTTACGCAGGTCCAATGGTTAATGATGATGATGTCTAAAGATAGAATGTAGACCACCTCTATCATACGCGGTGGCCTTGCTGAAGCACGCCCAGTCGTTGTACAGGCTGGCGCCGACCTCCTTCCACAGCATCAGCTTCTCCTCCCTGTCCAGGGGCTGGTCCGTGCGGTACAACCCAGGTCGCTTCTTCACCTCCTCGATCAGCTTGACCGGGTTGAACTCGTACATCCCGAGCTTAGGCATCTGGGTTGATATACTCTCTCTGGTAACATAGATGGATTCTACGTTCTCCGTAAAAGTACAATGTAACTATAACTACTAAAAGTTACTTGACGATAATATGTGTATACGTTTTTGCTAAATAGGGAGTAGGGAGGGGAGGAGGTCCCTCTTATGGCTGGTTCCACTATCAACGAGGAACGGCGATTGATAGCACCTAACAGATATCAGTTTCGCGTTGTTCCAACGTCGCTTTCTAATTAGCTGCGTTTTATATAATGAGCAAAGTTCCTCATTACTAATTGGCTCACAGTTAATCAATGTCACGGAATTGTTACGTGGAGCATCGTAAATCGGTTCTCAATTAACTTGTCTTCAACATTTTACAACACAAACTTGCGAAAGCAAACGACTCGCTTGTAGGGATTCGCGATCGATGCGACACTACTTTTGTTTAGATGAATAAAATTATTGCGACCGAAAAGACGCGGCTTCATATCGAGCGCGACCGTGCGACTGCCGCGGTCGCCGATGCGCAGGCCGCCGCGTCCGATTGGCCTGCGTTTCTGCGACACGCCCCCTGCGACTGGCGTGTCGCGCTGTCGTAAATACTCGGTCAATGGGCGATTGCGTCACCGGAATGTCTGCCGCTGTATCGATTGTGTATGTTTATTTTTTGTTATCTACGAGCGTTTGCATGTAGGTGTGTGTATTTGACTACGTGTTGACTACGTACGTACATGTATAATAATCGATAATGTTGTTATTACATACATTTTACTACATGCTATTACTTTAAAACCGTTTTGTATTAATTTTCTGTGTTTTTTTTTTTATGTCTTAGTTGTAAACAAGCATGCAGACTATCTGATGGTGATGGTAAGTGGCTTCTAGCGCCCATAGACCTATTCTACACCAGCTTTCATTAGTCTCATCTAAAGACGAACACAAATCTGTTGCTACTCGCGAGGACTAAGAAACATCTCTGATAATTATGTCTCCCTTTACGACACACGCTTAATACCGCTGTAATTACAGCATTGAAGCAGCAATAGGTGTAATGGTGGTGTTCCACCCAGGGTTCTACTACCTTAGAACACTTTGTATTAAAAATTAAGGTTCTATTTACTCATTCTATAGTACTTCTTGATATCTTGCAATTTAAATACGTATTACATAAAAATCTAGTATTTACGTTATACGAGTACTAGGAAATGAGTTCGGATTTAATTTAAAGATTTAAAGGTTTATTATTTTTTAGACTTAATTGAATACCAATGGATGAATCTAAGATTAATTTATTCCTACTCGTAAATTGCAATTAAGCGGAAATCAGCATCAGTGCTATTAGTACGAGTTTATAGAGTTTTCGTAAAACAGAAACTGTTTACGTTTTAGCCCATAATTGCATAGCACGATAGGGATAAAAGGTAAACAACGATTGTGAGGAAACGTAATAAACTCGTACTAAGGAGTGGGCGAGCGGCTAGTTCAATAAATGTTTTTAGATTTAATTGAACTATTGTCGATAGTTGTTGCTCGTAAATCACGCTGCACGTTTTGTTCCCCGGTCGTTATTGAGTTTTTTCTAACATTAATCATGTATTGGATAAAACTAGTCGCTTACGTCATGAGTTTAATTTGTATCGGTTTTGTAACTTAAGGATGTACTTAGTACGAGGTTTGCTAGAAGAATGAATATGGTTCGACCAGGGAGGTTCTAGCGTAGTTCTAGCGTTTCGGTGGAAGGGTGTGGTTGCCGGCTCACTTGTATATGAGGCGACCTTTTAAGTCCCTAAAGTAGTAACGCGTTCGTAACTACAGATAGAACCCCTGATTTTTTTTTAGTAGTATGGAAGTAGCAAACGAACATGCAGCCCACCTGATGGTAAGTGGCTACTACCGCCCATGGGACATCTGTAATCAACCCTAGGTAAGATCAAAGTCTCATCCAAGTTTAGCTACAGATACTACCCCTGAGGACTAAGATGGAATGCCTCGGAAAGTATATCTCCATAACGACGCCCCTCAGACCAGAACACAGCTGTACATAATACTGCTGTTACCAGGCAGAAATAGGTGTGGCGGAGGGTTTACCCGGGGGGGTCCCCAAAAAGGTCTTCCCCCCTTAA
>DWLI01001635.1:0-14966 GCA_018249915.1 Cecropterus dorantes dorantes | reverse complement strand
AGGCTATATAACATCACGCTATGTTTTTTTTCTTATTTACTAGCGGGTGAAGCCGCGTACCACACCTAGTTTAATATAATACTATATTTTGAAAGGTGCAGCAGTATAGATTGATCGGGACGGTACCATCGTAGGTAGATTTTTTGAGGTTCAGCAGAGAGGTGTGGATGCCGAATGACATACATATAAGGCGATCTTTTTAAACCTTAGTAGTGGCATCGAACCTGTAATCTAACATTAGGTCGAACCTGTCCTGTATGGAATTTGTGACGGATGTCTATGGGTGGCGGTCACCTCTTACCATCAGATGGACTGTATTCTCGTTTGCTACTTCAATATTATAAATAAAATGTATACTGTTTTAATAAAACATAACATATATAATAAATTTAACACACGATTATATGAGACGGCTCTTTCAAATGGCCAAAATAAGGAAAACTGAGTCGTGAAGTTAATTATGCAATAATTACGGTATTTTAAATGTCACTGTTTTTATTGTCGGAATAAATGTATTAAATATTAACTCTATATAGGGGCAATCAAAAATGCTGTTTAGTGTTGGTTTTGTATTTCTTCCCGTGAATGTGGTAGGAAGCAAATCAGGGACAAAATCCAGAAAATAGGCAGTAGCGTGTAAAATCAACACCCACTGCGGTCACCATTATGAATTCCAGGCTCGGTAACTATAACCAAAGCTTTTAGGGAAGGCCTATGACGAGCGATGAAAAATGCTGACGGATGGACAAATTTATATAATATTACATGGGGCTCTTTGAAAAAGGTGTAAAAACAGCTCTCCTATAAAGCTGGCTATGCATATCTCCTGGTGTTGATAGTGTCCATAGGCGACAGTGACTGCTTTCCATCAGGTAGCCCGCCTTATCGTTAGGTTTTCAAAAAATAGGTTAGTACAAAAATATAATCCGTCAAGCCATTATTGTGCCACTGCTGGCACGGGTCTTTTCTCAGACTGAGAGAGTTTCAGGCCATAGTCCACCGCGCTGGCCAAGTGCGAATTGGTAGACAGAAATATAGACAATATAGACAAAAATATAATAAATAAGTAGAATAGCCGACTTGCTGTTAATTGGTACACTAGCGATTCGGTCTGTAACCAAACATACTCGCACCATATATTCATTTAAGCATTTAATACTAGGCATTAAAGTGCGACCTACCCATATTTATAACTGAACAATTAAACCGATAGCAATCAATACGTACATGTTCATTTCGGTTTTAAAAATAACCACAATATGTATGGAAGGGATTTATGTTGACATAATTAGTACACATTACTGTTAATGCTAATTTCTGTTTGTCACGCAATCGTAACGTAAACAAAGGAGAATCTACGATGTTTCTGTATCTAGTTTTCAACAATGTTTTGTCTTTAAAGGCTTGTGTAGCTTCGAAAACAACGCAGTATTGTAGTACAATTTTACATATTTACCAATTGAGCATACATTCCACCTGACTGGTCACTGCCGGTCATGGATATGTACCTATAACTAATTTCAATTAGGATCGGAGTCTTACAGGCCGGACATTGGAGTCCTGCCGGTAGGGCTGCGTTGCTATTCCTGATCTAGAACGTTAATTTAAATCAAGTATTTCATCAATCAATTAAGTATTTCGTCTCCATGGTTAGAAATCGAACCCTAAACAGTGCGTACTTAAACAAATGACCTTTTGCCAAGCGAGTCGCTCGGATGCTATAAGGAAATTTGTTTACTATGTTAATTTTGGTCTATTAATAAAATTTAGTTTTTACATCATACAGATATTACATACGAGCTTACGAACCATCGATAGTAAATCGCCATTGTCAGATATATACAAATAGGATTAGAGTTCCACCTGAGGTCAACTGCAGATGCTATATGGACTAAGTTTCAATATGGAAGTAGCAAAGGGGCATACAGTCTACCTAATGGTGTGCTACTGCCTTCTATGAGCATCTATAATTACCCCAGAAAAGATCAGAGTCTGCCTTAATGTTGGCCCAGATACGTTGCTATTCCTAAACGACTTAGTTGGAGTGGCACAAATAAGTAGGCCCATGATAACTACAGGTCAGAACACTGTTGTCATTATGCAGAAATAGATGTTGCGATGATGTCTCCGCAAACCACAAGGGTTCTATCTTAAACATGTCATATGGTATTAAAACATGAGACATTTTTTCGTAGTAAGACCTTTCGTAGTGACTCATAATCACTTTAACTGCTAGGTCATTCACGTCCTGCGGTCTACCGATTCTCAGATAACGGTGTCACTTGACATTTTTGAATTTATATAGCATTTAAATATAGGTCATTGTAGTACGAGCACGATTTGCGGAGATATATACGATTATTATGTTAATATTGTTTGCTAAGTGCACTAACAGTTCCTTACTCAAATAGTTGCAATTACAATAATAAATATGCAAAGGATACAAGAATGCGCGAGTTGGTTGCTAGAATTTAGCGTTTTGACGTAGAATTCGTAATGTTTTTGTAGTGTAGACACTAGTACACTTTAAACAATGTATTTCATTCCAATTGCCTTGGAATTTAAGTAGGGATAATTTTTTGGAAACATATATTAGTTTATCAAAAACTGAGAACAAGAATTTCTACTGAGAAGAAAATTGAAGTTTAGTGAAGTAGCTATGTCAGTTATCCTAACATTTGTTTTACCAGAAGTACTCATCTGAACTCATATAAATTTTAATTTGTACAATAGTATATAGAGTATGTTGAGTAGGCAAAACATTCTTGACGTCAGAACTCTTACTACATTTGTATTACTTTTCTGTTCAATATGCTAACTGTTGTACAATGACGTATCACAATAAAATACCACATAGTGAAGTAGGAACACATTAAATAAAATGATCAAATACATTATATTTTTTACAAATATACATATACAAATCTTTTGCAAACCACTACTTAAACTTATCAGAACTATAGAACAATATAAAGACAATACCTAATATTGTATAATATAAGAATACACCTAATATTTAATACAATTTTATATTATTTTGTCGTAAACGCGAGACCCTCGTGATGGTAAAACTAGACGAATAATTTTACAGACACGACACAATTTTAACGACATCGTTAGAAATACGAATGAATTTTGTAAATAAATAACTGATTAAACTAATTTAATTATCTGAGGGCACCTTTAACACTTCAGGTCACAATTCTCATAAAACACCCATAAAGTTTTCCATACGTGTGATATACTTACTGGTACATGCCGACAATAAAATCTTCAAGCTTTATACCACGATGAAATTCTAATGAGGTAATCAAATTAATGTGGGTGAAGATCATCACGCTTCTTTTAAATTTAATTTGATATGTATCCAGTATTCTCTGACTATTGTTTTATAACTCAAAGTTAGGAAAATAAAAATCACATAAAATGGGACGTAAGTTACATATTAAGATAAAGTTTACGCATATATCATATACTAGGTGTGCTACGCGGTTTCACCTGCTACTACATGAGAAAAAAAAACAAACAAACATACTGTGATAATATAAATAAATGGACTATTCAATACAAAAAAAAATTGAACCAGTAGGTAGTTCCTGAGATTAGCTCGTTCAACGAAATAAATTGTACTGCTTTATAATATTAGTATAGATATGGATATGTCAAATGCTTGAGTTTTTGTCCGTAAATTTAAAATAACCGTATTTTTTATTTACATATACATATTTATTAAAATTCATAGATTTATTTCTTTGCATCAAAATATAAAGTTTCGTGTACTTTTAGACTACATTGGTAAAACTTTTTAGCCAAATACGACGCAACTTTTATGGAAATGTAGAGATAAGAGTGCTGTGCTCGTTTACATAGCGTTTCGTAAACGTAAAATACATTGTAAAATTATTAAATATATTATAAATATGTAGTATACGTGTATTGTTTTATACTTTTATTATTTAATTTCAAATGAATATAAATGCCACGGGTTGATTAAAGAACTGAATACTTAAAAAAAATGTCCTCGTAATATGAGTTTCAGTTAAATAATAAAGACTAAGTATAAATAAAGTGGGTATCACATTAGGAATACAAAAGTTTTTTTAACTATACGAATTGAATTACTATGAATTTCCTCAAAATACTTTTTTCTTTACTTTATTGTTTCTAAGTGTTGATTTCTGTGTTTACATCCATTCGATTGCACCGTCGTACAGCGATTTGACGCATCAAAAAGTACCACAGTACTTCAACTCAAATATACCTACTCTACCGATGAATGTTATTTCGTTTGCGATCTTGCATATCGGACACACAAGAGTAAAAGCAAAATTTTGATATTCCTCGGTCCAGGCTAAACAATGAAGAACACAGGCCTGTACCGTCTCACAGGAGAAAAATACGAAGGAATTAAGTAGGGTAACAATATCAAACGTACAAAACAAACCTGTTCAGTTCTCACGACATAAACTGAGCGTGGTCAGCCCGCAGTGAGTGACACACGAGACTATCTGCGCCGCGGGGGTGCGCACTCACATTTTTATCATTCTCGCACTCGTATACCTGCGATCATAAGCTTGGTGGCTCGGGATAGGTGCGTTGGGGTTCGATTCTGGGCGAGGTTAAAAAAATGGATTTTATTTTGAAGTTAACACAGTAGTACAGTTATTGTTTTATCATTTTGAAAAGAACGACGAAAGATTAAAATTACCTATATATTTTTTTTTTATTACATATACTATATATTGACATATATTAATGGATATATTATTGCTCGTAGCTAAGCACTATAAAGTGTTTACTTATATTGTTATTGCGTGAAATTTTGACTACGGACTTAGTATACATAATTAATTTATAGGTAAGTATATCAGAATACAGGATTGAGGTGATATTAAAATTTTCATAAAAATAATGCACATTAAAAGTGATGTAGGTAAAGCTCTCCGGTAAGGCTGCGCCCGCGCAACGCTCGCGTCTCTTTTATTGCATTTCCATAAACACGGACCCTTTTTTCATCCCACGGCCCGGGCACGAGGAAAAAATTCCACTTTTGTCAACGCCTTGATTGATATGGTAACCTTCCCTTGTTTTAGCAATAACCCAAAGTCTTTAGTTCGTTTTTTCTACCTCGTCTCGTACATTTTTATTTGCCACGTCGAACAGGTTTGACATATCACTAAATTTTGTAAGAAAAATTACAATTCCCGGGATTTTTATACCGGTGGCCGGGTAGCGGGAGGTGTTATAAATTTTCAATTTTTTCATAGTCACCGCATTGTTGGCAGTGACCGTTTTTGTGTACTTTTATAGTTTTACCTGTGCTAGGCGCCAGTGGCTGTGACATTTATGGTCAGGATATTGGTATTGTATTAATGTCGATATTAATAATGAGGAAACAAGCCTAGTGGGAGGCCATAAATTCGAATGATGGAGTGTTGGGTCTGTTTTTATTTTATTGTCAAAATTGTTGACAGTTTTTGTTTGGGATAATACTTAAGTATTGATTTGTTGTTGTGTCTAATGTGCGTGTGATAGGTGATCGGTAGCTTCGTTTAGAAGGATTTGAAAGGTTTAAGCGCAGGTTAACTGTTTGGAATGAACCGGTGGTCGATTTCACGGCGAGCGCGGAGAATCGATTGCCAAGCTCCACATTCGGTAACATACCAACGCTACACGCTTCCCTTTAATAACGTTACGTCAATTTGACATGTGAAAACTGACCTGGATTTCAATGAACATTTAATTTTGGTGAGACATTTGTTTAATTCGGTTTATATGCTCACTCTGCGGTTAGATTCATTTTATTCAATTTCCAACTGGTTTATTGATAGTACTTATTATTAGATTTATACAGTTACTAGAGTTGCCTCACGGTTTCACCCGCTACCACATACGAAAAAAACAAACAAATAAATATAGTTATAGCCTACTAAAATCTTAATTTTCAAGTCACTAACTTCAACGGTGTAAAACTTTCATATATATAAAAGTTTTTCCCTTTTTTCACCCCCTTCCATTTCCAAAAATCCTTTCTTAGCATTCCTCTACACGCTTTAACAAATCTTCATACTAAATTTCAGCATCATACGCTCAGTAATTTCGGCTGTGCGTAATCAATGTTATACGTGTTTGGCATTAACGTAGCCTACAACACTTCCAGCGATAACAAAATTACAGAAACTTACCGACCAAGCTTTGTCTTCAAAAGCGATACTCAGCAACAGTTTCTCGTAATGATCGGTTGCTTAATAGCTTAATAAACAGTAGTGTTGCAGTTGAGAAAGAAAGATCTTCATGTAACGCTAATCGTTTCGCACGCAGCGCTGTTATTTATCGGTAGCTGTTAGACTTCCTCTTTGATTTAGAGCCTCAAATTGCACGCCTTGGAATTGCGGGGCATTCGCGAGCCCATTCCATGTAGAGCAATCAACACGTAATTTATTTTTTGTTGTCCAATCGCGCTTTTGATAGCAGGACACTTTTACAAAAGATTAAGCAGAAATACTTTGCTGCAATAATGTAAACTCTAATTATTTGCAATTATAAAAATCGTTCAATATGAAGAATGACTTTGGGAAAGCGGAATGTATGTTATATAGTCTAGATTTGTAACACGACGTCATTTCTTAAGAACAGTTAAAAAGTTAAAATTATTTATGTATCTAATATTGAAACGTGACAATTACTAAACAATATAAAAAAAATCTTCATACGAAACTCTTTGGAGGTTTAAGTGCACTAAACCTAACTTAATATAGTTAACTAAAACGTAAGAGTGTACTGTGTCGAGTCTTATTTTTAAAGCATTCATCATCATTCTTCAATAATATACATGTTAATTAAACAACCTCTTTTTTTGGAAGGTCGGTTAAAATTTCGGTTGATTTGTTGACATATATAAAGCTATGGATAGATGATAAATAAAAAAGTAACAGAAATTATATATGGAATTGAATTCTTGTTCTCACGGTATCAGATGATGTATTTTATATCATTGGTTGTATGTTGGTTGTATTTTAAACACACAATTAGTTTTCCTCGGTGTGATCGATCCCAACTTAAGTAATTAAAAGCATTAAGCAATCGTTTGAATGACATCAAAGACAGGCGAACTACCGTATTACGTTATAAGCTGGGCTAAGCTTCGGTTGGACTGACAGTCGGGTAAGTGCCTTCGCTACTGAACGTGACGCGCCATAACACTAAAAGTCGATCTAATAAATAATGCGATGCGTCCGAGTCTATTGACTTCCTCGGCAATTAACATAGCAGGAAGCGCAGGCTGTCATTAGGCCGTCAGCGCCAACTGTTCTACCAAAAAGCATTACACGAATCACGGTATGCGCTCACCGCCAATATAATTAGGACTCCAATGCTTTATAAATACAAATAAATAAAAGACGCGGTGCGAGGTGGCAGCCCGCAATTTACTGGTGCGTTGCGCAGTGCTCAAATTATCGGGTTCGAGCGCGATGTCTCACTGACTAATGATGCGACTCCCGACAATGCCAACACCGTATTATGAGCATATTTAATCAACTCGCCTTTCAATATTTGATATCGGCGCCATATGCCGCAGGTCGTAAACGTGGATCGTTTAGTTCTCATTGCCTCTAGCGGTATGCAAGGATGTTTATTAGTGGCTTTACCCTACATTACGAATTAAATTATTTTTAACATTAAATCTACAGATCGAAACGGTCGTTTTACTATCGTATAATCTTCGCTGTTTATGTTCTTGTTAAAATCGTTTAAAATGCAAATGCATGTATGATTTTAGTTTTGAAACTACGATGATTATAGGTTTAATTCTAGAGATTTTATTATCCGTGTGGGAAGGTACCTGTGTTTTGTTTATAATCTGTATTGTCGGCCATGTCAGTGATCCATGACCTAACGGTACGAGAAAAGTAAATCCCGGTGGCGACACAAGCTACTTACGGCCCACGCGCGCCGCGAACAAGGCTCTAGCCCACTGCCATAGCTCACTTCCGTACCTATCCTTGCTAGCAAATGTACATAAAATCGAGCTTTACTTACTAAAGGGTTACGCAAACACTCGACGACAATATTTCTTTTGGGTATAATAATTTTTTACATGTTAAATTTTTTACAAATGTAATATTTGCATAAACAAAGGTAAGGATAGACGACAATATTTCTTTGTCGTTTTATGATCAATTGTTCATTATTTTACCATTTGTGTATTGCAAACATAGGCACAATAAAATTAATAATATAAATTAGTAGCATGGAACGTAACTACAATACTTAATTTCAATATCGTATGTTTACATTTCTACATAAAATTAACGACTTCATGACAGAAAAATAGAGATAAAAATTATAATACTTCAATAAAATAAGCACTTCTAGCTATAAAATAAGTCGGTGGTAAAAATTTTATAAGCAGTAAAGCCGATTTCATATGCGTGAAACTGGTTGTTCGCCAAATATAAGGGTCGTTGCATACAATACATTTGTATGTATCGCGCGATCGGGGCAGATCAGTCTCGTAATTGACGCAATACGATATTATCCACCGTGCAAGATCACACCACGATGCGATAGCCATAACAACCGCGACAATATCCCTTGAAATGTTTAATGATGTTTAAATTAACATAATTACCATTACCGTTTAGGTGTATTTATTGATCACTTAAACAAATAGGCTGTGTAAATTTTAACTGTACTTAATTTTATTTTATACCATTATTTATGTCAGTGCTTCAACTTAATGATAAGTAAAAAGTCATACTATTACTGCACAGTTGACATTAGAGCAGATGTCGTATGAGATATCTAGTGCATTATAGGTTTTGTGCGCAGATAAAAAGCTACATATGTATAAAGTGATCACATTGTTGGAGCGTGTTAAAGACCGGTTGGACGGCGAGTAACGAGCGTTTCGTATACAATAGACCTTTTAGCGTCATGTGGACGCACGTCAATCGCGTCTTGGGCCTCGGACAGCGGGAGTGAGCGTTCGCCTTTATTATGCTACGCCGTGATACGTTCCCGAGGCAAAAAGTAACTATAGTATAATTATTATAATTTTCCTACTACTCGTAGATACAGGCTTGCGCTTTACACGTATTGAGAGCTATGAAAGCAAGCATTAGAAGCATTCGCTCTGAGAAATTAATTATTGGTAACGTAACTGTTTCACATTTTGTTTTGTTCTTTATTTTCGTTATATTCATATTAACGTAATGTTAATCTGAAAGGAAAGTATTGGAATATGAGAAAATTAAGGAAAATAATTAACTATTACAAAAATATTATAATCCAATACATAAACAATGCTTAGATATTAATAAAATAACGCATTGCTTATTTTTACCTTCATTAAATAATACTAACAAACTCTTGGTTTTGTTTATGTTATTTTATATATTTGATATTCTTTTTGCTATTTTGTTACAAAAGAAAAACACTGTATTTTTATACTCCATATGTCCATTTGAACAATTACAGTATCGTCAACGTTTAAATTCAACAAAGGAAACACATATGTAGAAGAAAAGTATCAAACATTAATAAAAAGCAAGTTCTATTCCTGACTCTTCATACAGTTATAAAATTAATCGTATACGCGAGTCGGACAACTATGATAACAAAAACGGGGCGAGTCAGTTCGATTCGTATGAAAATAAAAGGTATACAGGACTGACGTGCGTCCGGCGTCACTTAGCAGCGCGGGAGTGATGTGACAGGCCTTGCCGATCCGAATTCCTTTTTTACATTTAAAAATTAAAAACAAAACAAGATACCCACTAAGTTTCTGAATCTGTTCCATTGTGTTCACGTTTTGGAAAAATTTAAATGACCGAACGCTGGCCGCTTTTTTGAGGCGCGGAATCTCGGATTCGGCGTTTAAATACATACGGTTTCGCGGTTTAGCGCCATGTTTTTTCCGTTTTCTGCGCATTCTGATGCGTTGGACGCGATGCGGTAGATTTTGCGCGATTAAATCCCGGGGTGCGATAGGAATAAGTTGTTAGTGTTAACGATTTAGATCTCGTGTGAATGCCACTCTTGACACCAGCGGTAATTATATTCAGTTACTCCGCCGCTTCTCCGCAAAGATGCGTATTACGAATAGTTTGTTTATATTAAAAAAATATCCGTTTTATCTAACTTTCGATTCTATTTTACATTCTACACTTATAATTCTTGAATAAAACGCTGAAATATCTTACATTTCGCTTTAAAATTACAATCAGAGCCGAGTTTTGTTGGTCGTGTCGGTTTTTGCGTCGGCATCGTTCGATTGCCGATATTTAGAGTGGCAATATGAATGTATTTATTCAGGGCTCAGGCCGCTAACAATGCTACGCTTGTCGCAACAGGGTTGGCTCAACAAGTGCCGATATATCGGCTTTGTTGGTTCATGATGGGCACACTTGCTATGGGCCTCTATGCGAGGCGAAAGCAAATTCAGACATACTCGAAACATAGAGAAGACAATTTATTATAAATGGTTATGTCCAATCGTTTATCTTTGCCGCCCAGAAACAAATAACTTCAACTAAGCTCTATTATTTATATACCTAACTATGTACTTAATATCATTCTTTTCGGTGAGCCATAAAAATCATTTCCTTGAATAACTTATACATTGCTCTTCTACAATGCTTAATAGGATGAGACCAGTTATTGAATATAAATAGGTGGACTTATTAGTTGGAAATGTAAAATGTTTCCTTAAAGTGTTCCAACTTAATTGAATTTATACAAGAAGGTATTTTTGTGTACTTACATACACCTAAATGTTATACACATGTTATATTGCATGTCTACACAAATTATTAAACCAAACGTACTTTAGTAAACAATAAAAGTGAAAAGAGATATTTTTTACAAGCATTGCTCGTCTTATACAGTGAATGTGACGGCTAGACGTTAAGCTATCATAAACAAAAAGGTTAATTAAGAGGCAGCCCTAATAACTACGGCCGTGAATCAGGGCTGACACCGAGGCCGGTGGTCCGCGCGTCAAGCGCGTGCGCCTCTGTTCAAACCTTTTTACATAACTACAGCTAATTCTATAAAACATCAATACAATTTGATAAGAAATTTAAGGCACTACTTTCTAAGTTCACGAAACAATTGTCTATTCATCTAATTTAAAACACTACTTTCTAAGGTTACGCAATAGTTGCCTATGAATTAAACGGTCTATAATTTTTATCCATAAATATAAATATTTATGAAATAATTAAGGTTTCTACAATAACGGCAGTAAGTTTACAATTTTTTTGTATTACCTATAGACAAAGTCGTCATTAATAACGATCAAACAATCAATATCTTCAGTCTAAGTGCTAGACAATTTTTCATAATTTGGGCTATTACTATATTGTTTATGTAGACTTAACAAATTTTTTATCATAATATTGAAAATTATTAAAAAACATATAGTTGCGCCAAAATAAATGCTTTACTATTCTTAAAAAAAAATTGAAACCAATATTTTCTTAGAATCGCAACTTGTCGGTAAAAATTGCCATGTTAACAAATAAAGTATTAAACAAGTCTTATAGGTAACTCTGTTTTGTCATTGTTGAGAAAATATTATATTATTAACATAAAATACGATAGCTATTAGCATGTTAAGTGATAACTTGGTATTTCAAGTATTACAATGACAACTCCCTAGTCCCAAGTACTAGTAAGTACAAAATTTGCGTTCACGACTCACGAATGCCGGCCGGATGCAGCTCTACCATATCATATACACCATACATTCCAGATGTTAGATAATTTTATTGGTACTATTACCGCGTTATTTGAAAACAATAGTTAGTAAGTCAGCTCATATCTCAGTAGAGGCCTCCAGCGAGCGTTTCTGTTTTGTTCATTTTGCACCCGTTTACCATTGTGAATACCGCGCTTACCATTGTTCGGGGCCCATATAAATTGGATCGCGACGTCTTACATCGGTGACAGGTATATTTGAGTGGTCGATTTCGGCCGATAATTAATCCGTATTGTTAACAGTGAGGCCACCCTTGTTCAGAGAGCTTCACTTTGTAGTCTTATTGGCGGTTTCGTTAAATGGGTTAGTTCGAAAGTAGACTTATCGCAAGGCTGGCGAACTTTATACGGTTTTCGTAAGTTTATGGACAATTGTAACAGTTTTTGCCGTTTATCAACTTTATTTATAAGCGTAATGCGATCTCTATTTAAAGTCGCTATTGAATTATTTATTTTATATTTATTTTTCGAAATACCAGCAATAAAATACAACAATGCGTCTAGTTTTAAATATAGACCACAGCCGCGGGTACTGTTAAACGATTGTAATATATTACACACATAAAACTTTATTAAAAGTGCAACGACGCATGCGATCGCAAAAACGGCAACGCAAATTGACTAACACTCCATCCTTTATCCTTAATTAGAGACAAAAAATGCGAGACTAAACGAACTTTAATAATTTTCACATTAATCTAGAATCATTCACGTGTCGTTGGAAGCAAAAAATATGATAACGTGCAAGTTTGTTCATAAAAAAACTGCATAAGAGTTACATTGAATGTCATTTCACGGTCACTTAGGACTCGTGGATAGAAGCAATTAATTCCAAAGCTAAATCGTAGTTACAGTACTTTTTGCTTTAAATTTAAAATACTTGATATAATTGAAATAAGTTACGTTCGGACACCGTAAAATAGTTGCTCTATAGAGATGTTAAATTGTCCACTTAGCGGTGTAATCTTGCGAATTATTTAAAGCAAGGTAATTAAGGTCTAACATATAAACATTCATTTTAAATTGGAATAAATTAAACTAAGTACGCCAATGAACATATATCTTTTTAACGCGTAAACATTAAGAAGTTGGGAAATAGTACACCACAAGTTAGTTTTAGTTATTTGACGACGACGTGGCGGAGCGATCACCATACCGGACTGACGCGTAGTGGGTTCCGGGTTCGATTCCCGGCCAGACAGACATCTGAATGGTGAATTTAGATTTCTGTTCTGGGTCTGGATGTTTCTGTATTCGTCGTTGTGTGTCCATGGCACCCGCGACACATGACAAAATCCTAGTGGAGGCTTTGAGTGTAGAAAGCGTGTGTGTGTGTGTGTGTGTGTTTTATTTAAAGGGGAAATAGAAAGTGCTAGAAATAATGCTATTTATGTGCACCATTTTTTTATAGGTTTTGTTGTTTCGCGTAAACGTTGGCGATAAAGCGAAATGGCATCCACCTAAGGCGACCTACAGCCGCAGGTGTCGACAATATACGTACCATTGATATACTATAGCCTCAGAATTAGTTGTACTATTTGATTAAAAGATAAAAATCAACGACTCACACCGTCCTTTCGTACGTAATAAATTCTCGGCCGTAAAATTCGTCATTTTACATTGTCTTAACTGCTCAAACTAACTGCTAACTTAACAAATGTAATTTAATTTAAATTTCACTCGTAAATTGATTATATAGTTGTTTGTCTGGCACTGGATAGGTAATAAAAGGTCATAAATTTATAATTGTTCGTGTTGTCGCTGATAAATGATGTTGTGTACTCGTTTATTTAAAACTGTACAGAAACGGTCACGCTCCGTATCAGATAACAATGAACAATAATGAAATTATCACTTTATGAAAAACAGTATCTAAGCAAAAATTGATACACAAGTAATTTTAAACAAGGTGAAAGCAAAGCCAATTTATGAAAGTGTTTCTTATTAGCCTTATCTAAGAATAATACCATCAATCAGCCTGGTTAAGTCGACTACTGGACTGCTGTCCCTAATGTGGGTTAGCTAATAGTCAGCGTGTCAAGCATGCGTGTTGCTGACCGTAGGCTCATATTACATAGGAAGACAAAGTTGCCTATATCCTTTATTTTGACCCTGAGTCGCCTTATAACATCTACAAAAGAGAGAATAATGCTATTCCAGACTAATAACGCATAGCACTAAAGTATTTAAATGGCCATTCCATTACATATTAGGAAGTATAGGAGTAATTAAAAAAAACTGAAAAACATACAATCAATTTAAATCGTATTAAAGAAAGTTATTTATACCAATTGGAGATTCTAATCAATCTATCTAGCTTAAAGCTATTCGCTAATAGGTATTTACGTAGCTGTCTCTCGTATAAAAACCAAACGTTGCATACAGAAGCATCTCATAAAATGGATTAAAGTCCTCATTAGTTCCATCATTCAATGTAAGTCGTAAAGAAATTTCAAAATGATGTCTGTCCGATGAATAGCTGTCAGGCAACGACGCGTGCCACTACCGACCGACAGCACCCTCATATAGACATTTGACCTGCGATCTCATATGTGGAATTACACATACGATGTTTAGGTTCAATAGTAACACAACTCATGATCGCTAAAGTTATTTGGATTTGTACATACGCTGCTTGGGTTGAATTCACACAGCTCAAAATCGCTAATTTCACAGGAGAGGCTAGTGAAAGTAAACAATGCTTTTTGTTTTTAATGAATAATGTTAATATAATAAAATGCCATTAACCAGTTTTATTGTACAGAAAATTTATCTAACATTTTTGTTTGGCTAGTTCTTGCGTTTCGGTGGGTATGGTTGCCGGTTAACTTTTATTTGAGGCGACCATCTTTGTCTTCGGGAGTAGCAACGCTTTTTATTAACCTCAGATAGAACTCCTGTTCTATATGAAGTTGCTTACAGATGTAAGGGTGGCAGTAGCCACTTACCATCAGATGGACCGTGTCCTTGTTTACTACTCCAACGTGATAAAACAAACAATAATAATATATGAAATGCTCCACTACATTTTTCATTTTATGTATTCATAATAATAAATATGTAGCTTTCCTAGGAGATGTTCACGTTTCATTGAAAACTGTTGCTAAAGACATGATATGACATGACAGCGGGACAGACCGTCCCTGTAGACTGAGTGACGTTGGCTTATGCATAACTATAAGTCGACCAAGCTAACTAGACGA
>DWLI01001634.1:0-14969 GCA_018249915.1 Cecropterus dorantes dorantes | reverse complement strand
CGTAAAGCAGTGATAATTAACTTCTAATACGCACATAATTTTAGAAAAAATAGTGGTGCGTGCCTGGGATTCGAACCTCGGACTCCCGATCGAGAGACCGAGTTTCAAGGCCACCCATGGACATCTGTAACTCCTAGATAAGATGAGTCTTAACTTACCATGACTACTTAGCTAGTTACACAGATGCGACCCTGAAGACTAAGATGGAATAACTTGGAAAGTATGGCTCCCTTACCACACCCTTCAGACCAGAACACAGCAGCGCTACACTGCTGCTGTTAGGCAAAAATAGATGTGGCGGTGGGGTTTTCCGGGGCGAACCACAAAAAGTTCTACCACCTTCAAAGTTCTGTAATATTTGTTTAATAAATGAATAAAAACAGTTTCAGACGAACATCAATCAGAAGAATCAATGTCAATCTTATTTTACACAATCCCGTTAATATTATTGATTATACTAATACCATTGTGTATGTACATATTCACTCGGAGACGAATCCAGGATTCCGAGGAAATTGTGGAAATTGAAAATGAATTGTACAACAAAGTGAATGCTGTAAGTATTATTTCTTTTAGGGTTCCATACCCAAATATAAAAAACAGGACTCCATTTTTAATCTGATTTAAATAGCAAACGAGCATGCAATCCACCTGATGGTAAGTGGATACCGCCACCCATGGACATAACTTCACGCCGGTTCGATCCCCGGCCAGTCACACATCTGAATGATGAATTCAGATTTCTGTTCTTGGTATTGGTGTTTGTGTATTCGTCTGTGTGTCCATGGTATCCGCGACATAGAAGTGTGGGGCTACGACTGTAAAAAGCGTGTCTAGACTCTATTACTAAGACTCCGTTGTCAGTCTTTCCGTGTCTCTGTCACCAGGCTGTATCTCATACACCGTGATAGCTAGGCAGTTGAAATTTTCACAGATGATGCATTTCTGTTGCCGCTATAACGGGAAACAGTAAAAACAGAATTAAATAAAAATGAAAGGGAGGGTTCCCATATAACAAACGTGATTCTTTTGCTTGATATTCATATATTTTTTTAAATAATTAATTGAATGAAATTAAAATAACTATTTATTTACAATTACATAAAATCTCCGCTGCAGAATGTAAATAAATTCAAAATAATTAAATTAAAAATACATTTACTGTATCTATTTTTTTTTTATGTTTCCAGGATATCTACGCTCAATTATTCAGGAAATAATACGACTTACTGTTTATAAATAAATAATATCATACTTAAATTAACTTTTATTTACTGACCATTCACCATTAAGAATGTCCTTCCTGATACAGTTAACGCAGTTGACACTCCGGGAGTGCCGGGAGAAGTGAAAACTTGAATATTAACGTTGCGCATTTTTGATATTATGAAATAATCAGGGAATAATTTTACACGAATTCCTTTAATTACCAGTATAAAAGTACTAATATTTATGTGATAAAATACAATATTCATTTATTGCGCTATCGTACACAAACATGACAACTTATATTATATTACCCTGTAACACAAACACACGTTCAACCGCCCTGCGCCGTCTTACGAGCTTTTGATCAGGGTCACGTGTCCCTGACGCGAGTTTAACATGTTTTACCCATCACAAAAAGTGCTCAACGTCGCTTTAGAAGTTTTCACTTCAAAATCCAATTGAAAAGAGAATAAGAGACTGTCGTAAGAGGCGACTAAAAGGGGCTTCTGAGATTGCGGGCGACAATAGTGAGAACTTGAACCGTCCAGCCAGGCGACCCCGAGAAGGGCAGCGGTATGTGTGATCGCATACTGTCGTAAAGACCAGACAGTGTGGTGGGCCCAGCCGCTTACATAGGTGGACCCAGATGAGACAACGCGCTCAAAGAACTCCACTTGCCTTCCTTTAGTCCTCTTCGCATCACGAAATAGAGAGAGGAATTGGGAAAGTGCGGTATAAATCCCACATAACAGCGACGGGTACCTGTTGAAGGTTTTCATAAAAAACAAAAATTGTAGTGTTTGTATATACAAACATGACTATATGTCATGTTTGTTCACATACGCTTGAAAAACATTACTATCGTTCTGTCGCATTTGGTGACGTCATTCACTATAAATAAAATATTTCAATACAAATAAAACTATGGAAAAACGTTATTATTGTAGTTTCAGAAATCTACGTGTTAACGTTTCGTTATACTATTGTAAATTTGTAACACAGTTACGTAAAATATTTCGTGACAGGTTGGCAACACAATAAAGTGATGTGCAATTACCGAGACATGATTCGATTTTTAGTATTCGATCAAAATCTCGTTTCGTTTCGTTTAGCTACAGATAAGTATATTCTTGCTTATTTCTAATGCTATGATTATAAATAAGGATGAAGTTGTTCACCCAATAAAGAAATTAAAAGACCGCATATTGTCAGCATCGTCATCACGAGTAAAGTAATATCTATACTTTTAATATTATAAAGCGATAGAGTTTATTTGGTTGAACGGGCTAATCTCAGGAACTACTGGTTCGAATTGAACAATTATTTTTGTTGAATAATAAATTTATCGAGGAAGGTTATATAACATCACGCTATATTTATTTGTTTGTTTCTTTGTTATATTATAGCGGGTGAAACCGCGGAGCACAGCTAGTATATAATAATAACAGATCAATATTTTCAATACACCCAAATTAGACATAAACCCATTACTACCAACGTGTCAAGGTATTTGTAAAAAAAAGTATTTGTGTAAAATATTTTACAGACCATTGATATCATTTAAGTAATAATTGGATTTGAAAGATATTCTGCAAACGTTGCCATTTTTACAACATTAGGGTTTTAGTATGTATAAACATGTAAGTTTACTATGAATATAAAAATAATAGCTTATCAGCATCATATAGCGCATTGCAGATTTTTAGTATTTAATTAAAAGGTACTAAATAATCCCATTCTTTAAATAAGAATATTACACCATACAACCGTTTAGAAATTAACTAATCGATAAAAAGTATTCATTTATCGAAATACGAAAGTACTTTACACATCCCTACCGATCGAAGTCACTGTTGACAAGTCAATCGAAACATATTGGTTGCTGTGTTGTCAAAGATCTCAAAATTACCTGTGTAATAAACGGATGGGTTTCAAAATATTCAACTAAAACTATGCACGAGGTTCCTATAGAACAGTAATTAAAGACCTTTGTCTTATTCTGACGTGTAAAAAAAAGTTCAACAATGGACGAAACACTCGTTCTTGTTTTGCTAAGTTTAGTGATGTTAGTTGGTTCCTATGTTGCCGGAAGCATTCCTTTAAATGTTTCTATGTCAGAGGTAAGTTAGAAATTATGTATTATTAATATTTAGATTAGTTGTGGCTGCATTCACCTAACACCTTTGCCTGATGACCTACTAATTTTATTTTTATAAAAAAAAAGAAAGTTGTTCTAGTCGGCACTACCAAAACTTGTATGAAAATAAAATAAAAATTGACTACATATTTGATGATCTCATATTTTTTATTATACCTGATATTTTAATCTTTAATAGCTACAGAACATAATACTTCACTTTTAAAGCTATATTATATTTTCAAAATAAATAACACAGTACAAAGTTAACAGTATTGTTGACATGATAGATATTTAAATTTAAATTTTAGCCTTAGTCTAGTTCGGTTTTGTTAACCAATAAAGAAAGATTTATTTTATACACCAATTATTAGTTGAGGTGGTACAATGAGTATGGTTAGTCCAGGGTACCCCCACCATACTTGTTTCTAGCTCAAAACAGTTCTTGCGTGAGGTGGAAGGGTGTAGTTGCAGGCTCACTTGTATATCAAAAGAGTCATTTGTACTCTTTTTAACAACTAGCTAGAGTTTTCTTATACTCATTTAATCTAGAAATATACACGAAGATATTTATTTTATAAAACTAATAAAGCAATAATAAAATATATAGAACCTCACATTTGAGGAGGTACGATCATAAATTTACACCAAGTTTCTCACTCTTTCCCGCATACATGTACACATGCACACAAACTCATACACTCAAATGCATGCATACACAAAAGTTATCTATACTAATATATAAAAATGAGATGGTGTGTGTCTATTTGTTACTTTATATGGAATTTTGTATGGATGTAGCTTATTTACCTTGTCAACTTATAGGTTTCTTATGATTTCGATATTTGCGCTATTCAAAGATGTCTCCTATTTAAGTACAGGTAGGTATTACAGCTAGTATATTTATAATTCAACAACATAATAAAATATATCTTAATATAACATAACACATTTTAATCATTTCATATTTTGTTCTTTCCAAAAAAACTATTAATTTACTTGAAACAACATAATGTGTTTGTAATATATATGTATAGATTTTCATTTATATACAGAGTTTCATTAATTTAAAGCCCCTACTATGTCATTAAAGGGATACCTCCCTTTAATGTGCTAGCCCTTTAATAATAATTATTGATTTATCTAAAATATATCCTCAGGATAAACTCCAAAAGGTGACAGTATTTGGCGCTGGGTTGCTAGTAGGAACAGCATTAGCCGTGATCATCCCTGAAGGTGTGCGTGCACTATTCTCTGAGCGAGCCACGCTGGTCACAAAGGACTACACTCCAGAACCAGCTGTCCACGATGACCTACATTCTGTCATCGGAATATCCCTTGTGTTAGGTTTGTATTTGACTTAAAGAAAGTTTTCAATTAATCAAAATTCATTTTTTTATGCAGGTAAGTACTAGATGTGTGTCAAAGATATCTAGACCAATTTGAAAAAGTTACTTCTAAGGTGAAAACCGTCCAAGTGCGAGTTGAACTCTATTAAAAAACGCCATTTAGGTTTTTAGTATTTGTTGTTATAACGGCAACAGAAATATTTCACCTGATAAAAATTTCAATTGTCTAGACAGACCGACAGCAGAGTCTTAGAAATAGGGTTCCATTATACCCATAAGGCAGGAATATATGAACTGTTTACTTTTTGTGACTGACTGTGTAAGTGACCACCTGTTCTACTTTATAAATACAGCATTTTTTGCAAAAACTTGTATGCTATCAAATGTAATCTTCTTGCAGGTTTTGTGTTCATGCTGCTAGTAGACCAGATGTCATCAAGGTATAATGATACTGGTAATCCAGTTGAGAAGAATATTACTGCCACAGTCGGCTTAGTGGTTCATGCTGCTGGTGAGTTAGATTCCAATTTTGTACCATATAAACCATGTAACAATCCTAGGGTACACCAACAAAGTCAACCTCTTTGTTTACAGCGGCTAAAATGGACACAAAATAAAAAAATAATACTTATAATAATCAATTACTATTTTAATTTTTTCAATATAAGCAAAGTATTAATAAAGAAATGGAAAAGTGTAGTTTATTAGTGAAGCTCGTTAATCGTTAACTAAAGGGAGCAAGAAAATCAGTTGACATTTAAAAAAAATTAGGATTTTTTTTTTATATTTTTTATTGATAGAGTTCGTGAATAGAGCTCACCGATAAAAATAATGGATGGTAATCAAAACTGTAAACGCAATCGTTTTACAAAAGTTTTCCCGAGGGCTACAAAAGTTTCAAAAACTGCAGTTTTAAACCAAGCAGAGCAGTGATAGCGAGATAGATAGATAGTTAGAGCTCGGCCTTTCAATTGCGAGTCCGAATTGCGGATTCCAGGCACTACTGACGTTTCTCAAATAATGTGCATATTAGAATTTAATTATCCCTGCTTTGCTGAAGGAAAACATCGTGAGGAACCTTGACTGGATGGTTCGGGAAATCGAACCAACTCTTGCCGTCTGCAACCTCGGAATTATCCTTTTAGTCACCTCTTACGATAGGCAGGGGAAACCGTAGTCCTATCTGGTTTGGAGGAAACCTACACATCAGAGAGTTCTTTACAAAAAATTAGTTCTCAAAGGTGTATGAAGTCTAGCACTTGGCCAGCGCGGTGAACTATGGCCTTAAACTCTCATTCTGGGAAAAGACTCGTGCTCAGCAGTGGGACAACAATGAGTTGACGAGAAATAAACCAACATTTTACAATATACTATAGAAATTGTTATCGTAAAATGTAGTTTCGTAATTTTTATGCCATTTTATTACATGCAACCGATAAGTGTAACAAGACGTTTGCTTAACTCTTTGTAATTTAATGAATTGGTGTAATGTAATATTTGTAATAGATATTTTGTACTGATAGGCTAGGTTTTTTTTTTCCCGACTGCGTCAGTGGGAGGGTAATTTTTTTTGAGTATGTATGTTCTTTTTTTGGCACGATATACAACCCAAACGACTTGACGGACTGTAACGTATGACATATCATAAGAATCGTCTCAGTAATCAGAGTGACATAGGCTATATACTTTTTAAATATGGCGCCTGGTAATTCAAAGAAGGGAGAAGGAATGATTTTTTGAATCCTAACAATATTGTGGATATTAAATTAGAGCTATACAAATATTATTACATTTTCTTGTTACCATTTTCATGCAAACTGTTAAAAAGTTTTTATTAAAACACGATCTAAGAAAAATAATACCGAGGAAAATTTGCAAGTACTTATATTTCATTATTCATCAATTGTTTTCAACCAACATATAAGATATATCCCATGAAAAACATAAATGTTAAAAAAGCCATGTTCATTACTGTCTACTTAGCCTACAAAATAATTTTATTTATCTAAGTAGGTACCAAGTCCTGTATAGGTATTACTAAGAAATTTTAAAGTACAACAATACTTAAAGTCTCTAAATAAATGAAAAATACAATTTATTGTATTGCTACAACTACAATGTTTTCTACTTAATATTAACTCTGTTAAATTTTAACAGATAATTTATTTACATAAATCATTTATTTAATTTAGAGTATAATTCAAGTTTAAAGTTTCACTTGTCTAGTCCACCGAAATCCAGAACTTCCCGCTAGAAACAGGTGTGACGGTGGTACCTCTCTGATCGATCCGTACTCGTTCTACCACTAGATCATTTTCACAGCTGACGGCATTGCCCTCGGAGCGGCTGCTACCACGTCCCACGCTGACGTGGAACTCATTGTCTTCCTGGCGATCATGCTGCATAAGGCACCAGCTGCCTTTGGACTGGTCACCTTCCTCATGCATGCAGGTCTTGAAAGGTAAGTGGTAGTTTTTTGGCCTTAAATACACGCCTTCTACACTCATAACCCCGAACTAGGATTTTCTCCTGTGTCGCGGGTGCCAAGGACACACAAAGACGTATACACAAACACGCAGACCCAGAACAGAAATTTAAATTCATCATTCAGATGTCTGCCTGGCCAGGAATCGAACCTGGAACCCACTGCGCACCAGACCGGTGGGTCGTATAACGTATAAGAATTGATAGGTTTACAGATTCGCACTTGACCAACTGATCGTAAGTGGTGATTGCCACCCTTGGACTGGACTTGGACTTCATACAGAACAGGGGTTCTATCTGAAGTTGATCACATGCGTTGCTACTCTCGAGGACTATGGTCGCCTCATATATAAGTGAGCAGGCAACCACACCCTTCCACCTCACGCAAGAACTGCTTCACGCTAGAAATAGGTACGGCGGTGGTACTTCCTTGGTTCCACCACCAACACTGTTTCCACCACCTGGCAATTTCATGTATTTCTAACCTAACTTGACCAAACCCTTTTAATTGTTACAGGAACAGAATACGAAAGCATCTCTTGATATTCTCGTGCGCTGCTCCTCTCCTCTCACTCTTAACGTACTTCGGTATTGGCAATGAGAGCAAGCAGACTTTAAGTGACTTCAACGCCACTGGTGAGTATTAATTGTAATGTAAATGATGCTTCAACAATAACTGAACTTTCTGGATGTTAAAACGAAAAGTTTTTGGGGCCCCATGAAAGGCAAAAAAGTGTAGGTGTTACTATTTTTGTAACTGTAACGGTTACGTTGGAGCGTTACGTTACGATAAAAAAAATCGTAACGCAACGCTCTAGTCTGCAGCAGAAATAGGTATCATAGGGTCAAGAGAGTTCTCTCTCCTTCAATTTTAGAAGTAGGGAATAGAGAAGGGACGTTTTTCGACCAGTAAGGGGTATTCATGGTTCTTTATTAAATTTATGAAAAATGGTAGAACCAATAAAGGAGAGTACCACTGCCACATTTTTTAGCCAACATAGTCCCCAAAAGTGGCAGCGCATCTGTGATCGGCTCCCCCATGTTCTGTAGAAAGTTGGTTACAGATGTCTATGGGCAGTGACCACATACAATCAGATAATCTGCAAGCAATAAAAAAACTTAATATTCAAAATTGTATAATTACATATTTTCTTTAACGTTATAAAGAATCATAATCTATGGGTAACTCTCTTGGAACATAAGCAATAAAAGCGCTTAAGTATACAATAGTAGCTACAATTATACTAACAGTATTGATGATACTAACAAAAAAATACCAAACTTCACTATTTTCGTTATTTTCACCTTCAGTGCACGGATTTTCACTTCGCAAAATAAGAAACTTCACCGGAGTCTTCTTAACAAAATCGTTGATGACAACAACGAATCTTACTGGTTGTAGTTTTGTCTTCGGCAAAAAAGTCAACAGGAAACTCGAAATTACAGCGAACGATGTGAAAATTGCCGATGAGCTTATAAAATGCAAAATGTTTGGTGTCGTCGAACCGTGCTTCGGTATTAACTCGTTAATTTCCTTTAAGAAGAAGAAATGACCGACCAAGCTCAGCAACGTTAGTGCCAATCGCATGTTGCCGTCTAAAAACATCGATGATATTGTTAGGACTCCTAAAACAAACGAAGGGATGGTTGTAACCGCCGCTAGACCAATCCCTTGTCTTTCTACGACAAAAGTTAGATAGAACTGAGTTTCTGATGTAGGTTCTTCGCCTTTTTCGAATTCAATAATGTTCCAGCCGGGACCATACTCGGCTGCTAACATCGACACGCCTCGCGTGCCGTTAAAAGTGAAAACCACTGGATTTTTATAGTTTTTTCTCGCTCCAAACTTGAATGTACACGATTGGGTGTCGAACGGCCAAGTGGTCAGGTTGTTACTGCACTCAGTTTCAATCAGCGTCCTCCCTAAACACGTGATATGACCCGTGTTCTTCACGAGGCATTCTATCATCGGCATCATGGTATCGAAGTCGCCGTATTCGTAGGAGTTGTGAGGCTTCAATCGCGGTACCCAGATGTGATACCCTTCAATGAGCGTCTCGGACAAACCGCCGTATTCATCTGGGTTCCATTTGAGTCTATCGTCGTCCCAGCTGAAGAATACCCAGCTGAATATGGAGAAGATTGTCTCCTGCTCGTCGAAGAAGAAACTTTTGAGCATGAATCTCATTAAAACTGTGGTGGAGTTGTTAGGTGGTTTGGTCAATTCTCTGTTGTGTATTAAATCTTGGTGCAACACCCATTCTCGGTTGGTGTTGCGTGTGCCGTCGTCCAAAACGCAATTTTCGGATGATATCTCGGTGATTAACAAAAAAAGGACACTTAACAGAATCATGGTTGGAGGTAGACTGTTTGTTACGACTTGTAACGTAAAACCGGTAACGCCCCCTTTGATTTGTTGTTTTGATATTCAGTTAGTTTCTGCAGATATGAAATATGAATCCGATATTAAAACTAGCATTTCGGTTGAGGTTTGTCTGTTTTTTTTTTTTGTATTTAGAAGGCGTTTTATTTAATTGCTTGTTTTGATTATCGATTGACATCAGATGTCAAAATTAAAAGCATTTTATAAAATAGGCCTAAAAAGTTTTTTGTACTTACTTTTTGAATATTAAGATTAATTTTGCATTCCTATTTATTACCAATTAGGTGACGCTGTGATCGATATGTATATTTTCTTTTTACTGTCGGAACAAAAATGAGAGTTTTATTTCATATTATTCATAAAAAATTGCATATTTCAAATTTTCAGTCATACACCAAATCAATATTTTTTTAATTACATATTTTTAGTCCGCCAATGATATTTAAATTGCAGCAAAATTCGTTACATTATGTCGCACAGTGGAAACTTAAAATTTCAGCAAATTGACTTAAAAACTTGAAAATATTATTAAAAAATAACGTATTGGTGCTAAACAAGGACAAACATAAATGTTGCATGCCCTTATCATTTGCGCTCTAAATAAACTCCAAAATAAGAACACAAATGTGTTATTTCAACAATATGTTTTCATTCCCATTAAATATTTTACTTCCAATATTTCATATAGCAACATTTGTTTCAGGTATTGCCATGCTGTTCTCAGCTGGGACATTTTTATACGTGGCAACGGTCCATGTATTACCCGAGCTCACACATACCCACTCTCACACACACACCTTACTTCCATTACAAGAGGGCGTCGCTCCCAAAAAGGGCTTTGGGGGTTTACAACTCTGCGAAGTGATAATATTAGCTGTTGGAGCAATGTTACCTGTTTTGTTAACAATGGGGCATGAACATTAGTATCTGTGTTATTCAACGTTGAGTTAAACGATTACTTATAACGGTATAACGTTATTCGTTATAACGTTACAAGTAGCAGCAGACTATAACGTTGGAAAATATAACATTATTTCGAATGTTATTTCGTTATTACCTTCTAATATTTTTATTACATCAAAATAGCATGTATTATAACGTTATAACGTACAGCATTATGTTTTATACAGTTACATGGTATTACATTTAAAATAAATGAAACAACTAAATTAGGTCAATCTAATGACATTCTTGCGTTTCGGTTACCAGCTAAGTTTTTATGACCTTCCAACTTAGTCTCCCGAAAGGTGAACCAAAATCTCGGGTCACGTCATCCAATATATATTTATTTCTAATAAAACCTTAGTTTTGTTATGGATAAGAAGCAGTGTAAGACGCTTCTTTTGCGCTGAATTGATTAAAGAGTTTCATAATAAACTTTTTTTCTATGTATGGAAAAACCAAAATCATATTGTAAATTGTGCATTTATCAAGAGATTATATAATTGCAATCCTATCTGTAACAAATTGTCGCTTATATAACAATACCGCGCGAGTGATATTTAGTAACCTTTAAGGAGCGACAAAAAACTGTATATTTTGTTTGAAGAATTTCATACAAAATGTACAGTCTTTTGTCTTTCCTCAAAAGTTACCAAATATCACTTACACGGTATTGTTATACAAGCGACGAAATATAATTAATTTGAGACATGTTAGTGTGTAATTTGGAGAACATTCGCAAAATAAAATGGATAGATACTTGATTTTTGTTGGCCTGGGATTTCAACAGGCCTGTTTTATATATATCCTACATGAGTGTGATTATAACTTGGTCTTAAGGATAAAAATCCTAATTCCTAATTTAAAAGACTAAACTTTTTATTATTTGTTAATTATAAATCATATTTTCATTAATATATGTACACTCGTACATACAGGGTGTAATGATGAGTAAATTCGTGGTATTTCTGTATCTATTGCTTTAAAACACGGAAACTGTTTCAAAGTTTCTGTAGACACATTCTTTTCAGAAATTATGATTAAATAAAGTTTTTTATTTGTTTTTTCAGTAAGCTACGATTAATTGAGTTACGGTAACACGAAAAACCTACTTTTAAGCCAGTTTGACGAGGAAAATTATGATCATAGCTCTAACTGTTTGACTGAATCTCTGAACAGATAGAACTCCTATTCTATATGAAGTTGCTTACAGATGTCCATGGGTGAATTAACCACGCAAGGAGCATGCAGTCCACCTAATGGTAGGTGGACTGCATGCTTGGCTGCTAATCATATAAAAACATGAGCTGACGATGATTTTTGTCTTATTGTATGTTTGTATGTATTTGTGCATAATAATGTATTTTGTATATATCTGCATATAGCCATTATTTATTATAAACTGTGTATCGTTACAAATATGTATAAAAAATTAATATATAAAAATAACGTTATATTTATAAATAACGTTATAAATGGTAGCGTTAGTTATGTAAAATATCATAATATGTATAAATTTGGGCTTATTTAGTTACATTTAGGAACATGCATCGACATAAATAGGTAACTAACATATATTAAGTTATATATTCGTTATATAATGATTAATTATTTAATAATATAACGTTATTATCAAATTAAATTTAGAATTACAATGACGAAAGTGCAGTCGTAGTGCCGACTTATACAAAAAAACTTATTATAATAATGTGTTTTATAATAAGTTTTTTTGTATAAGTCGTATAATGTGTTCGACTTATAAGCGCATTTAGGAAGGGAAGGAAAAATTCAAATACATCTTTCTCGAATGAATTCTCAAATGGTTCCATATTAGTCCTCGGGAGTAGTAACGCATCTGTGATCGTTTTTTTTATACTTAAACCTAACGATAAGACATACGGCCTACCTGATGGAAAGTAGTCATCGTCACCTATGGACATTTGCAACACCAGAGGAGTCGCCAATGCATCGCCGGCTTTGAAGGAGAGCTCTTTTCACACCTTTTTATATAGAACCTCTGTTCTAGAAGTTGCTTACATATATTATGTTCATACGGTAGTGATTGCATGCTCATTTGTTACTTCAATCTCGTAAAAAATGCACTTACGTTATTGTCATTCTAAAGGCGGTATTTAATCTACAAATATGATTGGTTTTGTTGGTGTCCACGACCATGGATTGTCCGAGCCAATCAGCGTCCAGTATTTACCTCTGTAGCCTCCATTTGCCGTAGCGTTGTAAATCTCCACAGTATGATATAATTTTTTATTAAAACCGTAGATCTTCTCTTTTGTTGTACGTCTAATGGTATTTTTTTTTTGAAGTGAAACTTATTTAAAATCGTTGTGTCAAAACTTAATAAAAACAAAATGCGTTACGAAAGTGGTTGTCGGCGCTACAACTAGATGGCGCTGTACCCCTTTCTGAATCACGCTAACGATTTTATTTCGCAGCTTGTATAAGAGCTCAAGTGCGATGCGAAATAAGATGTCCGCATAAGGGCTGCAGTGATTACTTAATCGATGTTTGTTTTTTAAGTATTTTAATCGATTTTTAAAAAAAGCATTAATACCCATATGCTCGAAATGTTTCAGTGTAAGTTTCACTTCCGATATGTGTAAATTGTAAACACACACACATGTTTATTATCAAACAATTAGCACTCACGTCCAATTAATAAATTTCGTTATAATGTATAAAATATTATTTGTATATAAGCAAAGCGCGTGTTCAAATATTTGTATTATTTGACGAAATAACATTGTAAAAATACTTACATGTATATTTTGAATGATTTTTAGAATATTTTACAAACGGACAAATGTGATGTGACTATTTTATAGTAATAATAAATTTCGGCCTACCAACTGTAGTCTTATACTGAGTTTTCAATACCAATAAAAATGTTAACACTCGTCATTTTGTGAAAACGGCGTTTAAAATATGTTTTTGAAAATCGTGTCAGTCGTTCGCTGTATCGCGAAACGATCGCTGAAAATATATATAAAAAATATGTACGGTGAAGAAAATATCAACCTGCACGCCTGAGAGTTCTCTAAAAATAGGTTTCAAAGGTATGTGACGTCTGTCAATTCGCAGTTGGCCAGCGCGATTAGACTATGGCCTGAAACTCTCGTTCTGAGAGAAGAGCCGTGCCCAGGAGTTAGACAATAATGGGTTGATGCCTATGTGACGAATACATAACCTTTCTTTGGCGAAGTTGGTTAAAAAATAATTGATTTTTGTTTATTGTGTGAAAATATTCGTTGCTTTTTTATTACTTTTGTTTCAAAAAGATTTTTTGTAGTGAAAACTCAATAAGGCCACTGTTTTTAATTTAGTTTAATAAATTGTGAGATGTGTTAGTTATTTTCATACATTTTAAGGCATTTTAAATGATTTTATTATTTTTAAGGTGTGGGGAAAAGTCACTTTGTGATATATTTTTTGCGTTTGCACATTAATATTGAATTATGTAAATAAATTAAAATTACTTTATAATAAGATTATGATTTTTACAAATATATTGACGTTTTATTGCGTTTATAATATTTGTATATAGAATAATTGATGTAAATTTATTGAATAAACAATAAATTGTAGTGAGTGTTCACTTTATTGTATTGTTTTTGCATTTGCTTGAATATAAATAAATTCTTATTATATTTGTCCAGTTATTTTTGCTGAATTTAAATAATTTATAAAGTTATATTTATGAATATGGAACTCATTTTCAATTCAAAATTTGTAATTTCAATGTTCCTATTGTTTTTCAAAATTTTGAATAAGAAAATTGAAATAAATTTAATAAGCATTTGTTTAATAAAAAATCTTGTTCTGATCAAATCTAAATGAGCATTTTCTTAAATAAATTCAAAAACTGTTTTAAAAAATGTCACACTCGACCTTGCATGTAAGAAAGTGAAAATTGTAGTTAAATATCTACAATTTTCACTTTTATCACAAAACTACACAATTATCCAAATTTATAAAACTGAAAACACAACTGAATGTGTTTAGACTACACTGATTTTATGTAAATTGTTTCATTCAATTAATAACTGTTCATAAAATACAGGAACAAGTTAATATTGTTCATATGAGGTGTCTTTGAGTATGAAGTCAGTCTATAGTATTAGGCTTATTATGGGTTGGCGGAACCGGAACATTTGTTAAATATTTATTTTATTCTGACAGCCCGCGTGGCGGAGCGGTCACCATACGAGTCTGACGCGCAGTGGGTTCCGGGTTCCATTCAAAGCCAGACAGACATCTGAATGATGAATTTAGATTCTTCTTTTTCTGTTCTGGGTGTGACTGTTTGTGTATTCGTGTTTGTGTGTCCATGGCACCCGCGACACAGGAGAATATCCTAGTG
The DNA here is from genome assembly GCA_018249915.1 of Cecropterus dorantes dorantes. Taxonomy (NCBI): domain Eukaryota; kingdom Metazoa; phylum Arthropoda; class Insecta; order Lepidoptera; family Hesperiidae; genus Cecropterus; species Cecropterus dorantes. The sequence goes on along the minus strand of DWLI01001634.1, from coordinate 87 downwards.
TGGGGCTATGAGTGTAGAAATCTTGCGTGTTTATTCTGCTTTTAGTATTTGTTGTTATAGCGGCAACAGGTCAAGTTTCAGGTGGTA
>DWLI01001633.1:0-14975 GCA_018249915.1 Cecropterus dorantes dorantes | reverse complement strand
AAACTAGGTCGGTAAAATTTAACTTTTCATCATCCATTACTGTTCCACCCTAGATTTACTCCTAGAACGAGAAATAGGTCATTGTGGACCACGGTAGACTACACTGGCCAAGTGTAGACAGTAAGTTTTTCAAACACATTTACGATTTTTTTAATATATCTCACAAGTGTCTAGGTTTCCTAACTGAGTTATTTTATAATAAACCTAGTTTCGAAAAGAATCTGGCTGAATAGATGTGACTGACGTGTGGATTAAAAAAAGAAAAGTGTTGTCATTGAAAAAACAAAATGGAGGATGTTAAGAAATTATGATTGTGCTTTCTATATAGTATTATAAAATGTGAACGTAGAATAAATATCTCTTGATGAGAAGATGTTACTAACTAACAAGTGATAACTAATTTGTAAGACGCAAATAACGCAAAATCAGACTATATTTGAACCCTAAACCATACGCATGCTGAATGTACCCCTCTAGGCTATCACACTAATGAAACTTTTATTTAACACTTATTACTATGCGCGAGTGGAACCATCCGTTGACTCACGATGATTAAAGAGGGCATAACAAATAAAGTTAAGTGCCCTGCATCTTGTTTCGTCAATAATGAATCACGATGTGAGAAAAGGGGCAATTACTCTCATTATTACCCTTATGAGTCACGTGCATTCAATGTGACAGGGATGTGGAGAAGGAATGTGTGATACGAAACATTTAAGACTTCTCAGGAAGTAATGACGTAGTCGATAGTGTCTGCAATATGAGTCTGTTTTTAAACCGTTAGTATTACAATAGCGTTCATCCGACAAGTGTAATAAAGCTATCTCGGATCACCGACTTTGTAGGACTATAATAGAATAATTCTTCCTACCTTTCCAATCCAGAATTTTGATAGAAGTACCTTGTTATGGAACAAATAAATAAATATGTAAATGGCCATTGCCGCCCATGGTCACCTGTAAGCATAGTCATATAAACCAGGGATTCTATCTAAAGTCAATTACAGTTGCATTAAAATTGTCGCCTCATAAGATAATGCGTTAATTAGTGTTAATTAGTGTAATTGAATTATATGTCGTTCTAATTAACAGTAAATAAATAAATAAATGAGAAGCAACCACTTAGGTTCACCCAAAGCTGGAACTGCTACATGCTAGAAATGATGGTGGTACCTTGTTCGAAACATATTTGTTCTACCTTGCCATATGTACGTCCATAATTAGTATGAGCATAATATCCTGTTGAATCATGCATTGGCGAATTGGCTAGTCAGATTACAAGGAGAGCCGAATTAGATAAGTCCCGAATTACCAACGGTATAGTATTCACTCATGTGTGTACTCATATGTGTGTTAATGTACCTAATATATATTAAAGGATTGTATTAAAAGAATGTGTGGCATAAAACTAGAGACTAGAAACCTCTCAGGAAATAATGTGCAGTAGTGTCTGCAATATGAGTCTACTTATCTGAACCGTTAGCATTAATTCATAAAGTTATTACGCATGAGTGTGAATTTATAAATAGGCTAAGATCTTTATGAACGGAACTGTTATCTCGGCCATAAATCAAATATGACGAATTGGTTCAATACAGAAATAAGCCGATATTTATTTTAGTGTCGAAGATATACCGGCAACTATGTTTCTTGTATGAGCTTGCAAAGTTAAGCTTTTTGTGCTACAGAAGTAAAAACAGTTACTGAGTTCGATTGAAGTTGTTTCGCTAATTGATAATTAAGTTGTTGATTGGCCCTTGTCATTTTAATCTTTTTAAGTACTGACAAGAAAAAATAACTGGATTTTAAGCTTAGATGATAAAGACTTGGCAATACATGTGCCTACAATAGTATAAAAATTTCTGAGGATTCTGTCTTGATTAATATCTATGTCTTTAAATTTGATGTAAAGACATAGATCTGTGCGCTAGATTAGGTTCAAAAATGTGTCAGATTCATAGAAACTGAGCGGTGTTCTTCCTTCGAAGAGTCATATTTACCTTGTTTTTTTTTGTAATATAGAAGTAGCAAAAGAATAGTCCACCATAAATGTTCAGCTGTGATCAACCACCGACCAGGATTTGAGTCCGGCCTGAGAGTGCCACCAAATGTGTTACTAACTTTAAGGAGTTAGTCTAAAGCGGAGTCTCAGATTTTACAACACCTTTCAAAACGGCGGTGGGTTCTAGGGGTTGGTAAATCCGAACTACGCAAGGCTCTATCACCTTTAAGGGTATTTATGAGTAATCTTCCAGAATAATTAAGTTTATACTGCCTTCCTGAAGATTACAAATATACGTTAAAAAACGTGTATGTTCGTGAACATTAATCATAGACTTTAATTTGTAGATCGGAAGACTAGCAAACATAGCAACGGATGTGGATAGCGGCGCTGACAAACACATGCGTCTAATCACAACAGCACACAATGCATTTGTTTATTTCTACGTACACACGGAAACGTATCTAGATGTTCTTGATATCGGAGTGGGTGGTCGACAATCGCTGGTGGGAATCGTAAAATGAATGATAACTTTAAGTATCGACCGCATATGGCTTGGTCTATCGAAATGAAAGATTGTAATTATGTCAGGGCGTGAGTTTTGCTTATTTATAGAACGTATATCATATTAATGTTGGCTGTAGGAATGTATCACAAACTTTTCGATGGTGAAATAGTTTTATTGATCATTCGTCACGCCCCTTAAAGTTTTATTATAATATAAATAAAATATTAAAAAGGAGCTACATATAACCGCTAACTAAAATTTGTTAAATAACCAGTATAATAATGCACTGCATATTATAAAGGTTATTTAACAAATTTACAAATTTCGATTAAAATTAGAACTTTTCGTCCTTTTCGTTAAAATTTAATACCTATTTAAATCTGCAGCTTTCGACTTATCCTTATTAATGTTTGCAAGAAGGTCCACCCACTATTAACAGTGTGATAAGACACGAGTTTAACTTAATATCTCAACAAAAATTAACATTAATTATAATCGAATGCGACTTACGGCCCGTATTTAATATCAGATTTTAAAATACATTTATAAAGTGAACTGCGCGCAAGTTTGCTACCAATAAAACAATCGTGCCCTATTTTTAAAACCTTAATGACTACTTTAAAACTAAGCGCAAGTTATCAACGAACTGGTTTTTAAGTTGCAGTTGTACAAACGGAAGCACTCGTGACTGGTTGCTACTCTGGCACACTCCAAACTGCCCACTCGAGATTACTCTAACGCCTCAAATAGATTTAATCTTGCGCTCCAGCATTTGATCTTACCACTTGAAAGAAATTCCGTTTAAACGATGCCATTATTGAATTAATATTACGTGTTCTTTACAACTTTTCCGGTGTTAGTACGATAAGTAAATAAAGTGAAAAGCTACTATATTAAAATTATTATGCAGAAAAGATTATATTTTGTCCATGTCCATAAATATGCGTTCCCTGCGAGTCCCATGACATTTATCCGACTGAGTCAGAACGCGGTAATGTTTTTCGTTCTTGTGACATATGACATATCATTAGAATTGCCTTAGTTTGCAAAGTGACATAGGCTACATAATTTTTAAGAAATAGCGCCTGTTAAAATAAAACATTAAGAACAAGAAAATCATTTTCAACAATCGGGTTTTTTGTTTTAATATTTTGAACAATGTTACTAGTTCAATAAGTAATTGAAATAAAATGAAATATCCTTATTTTGGATCGGCCTACCGTGGCACTTACAAATTGTCAATTATAATATTTTTTCTTACACTACCACCGGATCGGAACACAACCCCAACTGAGAAGATCCGGCAAGAAACTTAGTGGGTTTTGATTTTTTTTTATATACATGTATTTTTTTAACCATCTTGATCTGTACGTAAAATTGTAACCTAGCACTATTTTTTGACATACGGTAAAATGTGAATATAACTTTTTTAACAAAACCATATTTAAATTAGATTATAATAAGTATATCAAACGGAACATTAGCGTGAGTAACAAATACATTTTTTAATGTTCTTATCATTTTCCTTAACATTATAGCTACGAACAAAATTTAGTAACAACGAAATCGCACGCGATAATAATTGCAGTATTATTTTAAGTTGAACAAAAACACGTACTAATTAACATAATAACTAAGTACCTAGTTACTGAATAAATTCATTTAGACGATGGCAGTACTGTGCCCTACGTAAAGATTAACTCGTACTAAGGGCACTGAACGTCTCATATTGATGTGGTTTGAACACAATTATATTGGTATGCACGGTGTGGTTAAAATAGAATCCTAACAACTCTTTCCCACAACGTTACAAGAAGTCATAAACATTGCTTTGGATACTTTTATGGGTTCATTTTCGGATGGAGCCAGCATTGTAGGTCATTTTAGCAAATAATTTGCAATAAGAAAAATATATATTTTGGTATTCATTATCGTGGTACTTACGTATATTTTTCCTACTGACATATGTATATAGTACGAGAATACTGAACGAGATGACAATGAGAATTTATATACCTAAAACACTGTGTATACGTATACCTAACACTAGTAAAATTATAATATAAACATGATTATCTTATGAAAAAGGGAAAATAATATGCAACGTTATCTGAACTCACATTGTATACGTTATCTTTATACATAAATATTGTGCATAGAACAGATCTATCCGATAGCGAGGTAATATGACATTGTTCTCAGCAGGCGTCGCCGCATCTACACATGTATCTCATTACTTTACTTTGATATCAGCCGAATTACAGATAGCTGGCGCCGTATAATACTACTTTGATGTAACTGAGATGAGAAGTATTCAATTTCCGTAGTCTTGAAAAAACTATGTATATAAGTTTGAACACCATTAGAGATTATATACAAGATAGAAGAGATACAATAGACAGGTTGTGTTAATACTGATTGATGTGTTAGAACATTTCGTAGATACATGTGACGTCACAGCTGTCACCTATTTCTATCGTAGTCTCTACTGTGTTTTGAGTCGGAGCTAGTTCTGGATTGAGAAGTGCAGTAAAGGAGATTTTCTTACCTACCATATTGATATTAAGTTCTTAAGAATCGCGTGTTATGTCTGGCTAAAAATAAACAGATGGAGTTCCTTTACAATTCGGGGTTGGTTACAGAATAGATATAACAATAAGTCCACTTAGACCAAGGACATCATAAGGATACCAACAAGAAAGTAGAGAAGCATTAGCTTGAGAAATACATCGTTTGACGACCTGCATCTTTTAGTAATCACAATACTAGGCTGGAACGGAGATGTCACCGGTTCAACCTTCGGTGTCAAGCAGGGATCTGAATTATGAGTTCAGATTTATAGTGACATGTATTATTTTCCACTGCTCTAATGCAGTTTGGTGGAGGAAAATCTATTTGTTTTTCGTTATACAATTATTTTATTTGTATGTTTGTGAATAAATGAATACGATTCAAACGAAATATTACCACACAACCTAGCAGCTACGTTCAAATTTCAATAAAATTCCTCAGTAATCATAAGTCATCAGAATCAGTAAGTGGGCCATCGCTAATAAATCAAATTTACACAAGTCTACATATTGCCTAACGAGTGTGTACATTTGTTTAGCAACACCTAAACATTTCAGCCTCGTCAGCGAATAATGATAATAATTAAATAATGTAAGTATCTTGAACAACGTAATAATAGACCGATTTAAATATAGGTACGTGATACATGAAGCAATCTGGTTTCCACAGTAGAGTGGTATTGTTATTGTCTTATATTTTTATATTGACTAAATAACTTAAAACAAAAATACGAGCATTTTTAACAATAACACATTGTACGACTACTAGATATTAAAATTTATTTCTTTAAATAATATGAATTTTTGACAGGTGCATTTCTAAAAATATTTTTTAAATATAATTATGGACAATTATAAAGGTTGCAAATCCACCCCTGATATGTACTACATATAACTTTAAAGTAAAACGAACTAACATGTAACTTTTGATACTGCGTTCTTACAAACCATTTTCAATGTAAACAAAGAAATTAATTTAGGCTCGATTGTTACAGCTAACGGATTATCAAAACAAAAACGATTGTGTATAGTTTCAAAGTTAAAGAGCTTAACAGTTTCCGGCGTGGGTGAAATTATGACTCCGTTTCATGCTGGCAGTTGATTGACTAACGCTTTGTAGAAGAGTAATGTCTACTGATATAATAAGCGCATCCACTTTAATCTAAAATGCTTTACTGCTTATCAGAACCCCATTAATTATAGTTGGGACGAAACGAACGCCTACGTACACCGGCCCGATAAGTCCACAAATATAATCATAGTAATTGATTTAAATATAATAATGATAGGGTCGCTCTTAGATCGTATCCGTATTTCTATCGTGTGTAAATAGTGTAATTACAGCATCGAAAACAATTTGTTCCGAACCTTTGTGACGATGTCGTGACTCCATCTGATACGAAATCGCGGTGTTCTTACCGATAACTATCTCGGACCGTTCTGTTATTATTTATCGTTGACTGTTAACAACACGAACAGGACAAGACCGTAACCTTTTAATTGTAAACAATGAGCATAACACTGTCCCATAATATTTCTATTTGTTTCTAAGTTAAAATTTAAAGCCTTGCTTGAAAGTTCCATGTAAAAAGCCAATGTTACAATGTCTCGGTGTACTCATATTTTATCGCTAAGCCGGGAGCGTAAACTAAGCCATAGAAGATATCGTTTGAAATAAACCAGTACTTGGCGAATGGGATCTCCACTCCCACGTACCGCCATTAAATTGCGTTTCCAATGACTGAGAAATCTTATGGATCTATGGAAATACACCAAGATAGCTAATAAGAACCCGTTATAAAAATTATGCGATATTATGTGAAAATACGTCTTGGAAGTTCTCTGGTGGATCCATTTTTTTTTTGTTATGAAGGCCTTCTTGTTTTGCCGCAGGCAGGTTTTCAAATTATTTAATATCGCTAAAAAGATCTTTCGAGAAGGAAGTTGCTTTCAATTAAATTTTGTAGGGTACAATTGGGTCTTCTTTATTCTGATATTTGCTACGTGACAACCTGTATTTTGGGGGGCTTCAGCGCCCCTAGCTCCTCCCTAGCCCTTCCAGGGGCAGTATTAAGAGTTTATACATACAATACGTAATTTAAGTGGTTCTACATTAATTACATACCAATATATTTTACTTATGGAAATAAAAATTGTTTTAAATTGACTTAATAAATTGAAATGCAAAATAAAACATTATTTATGACATACGTAACATTGGTTATTGTATGGTATGAAAGTAATAGTAACGTAATTATACTACTAATATACCTGAATTGTTTGTATAAAAACACAATATAATAGAGCTCTGTAGACCGCAGTATCTAATTTCCAACTTGCGTATTGAAATAAAAGAGGGTTCTTTTTTCAATTCAATAGAATAGTTCAAATTCTGATGGAACAGATTTCAATACGATGAAATTGAAGATCATATTTCGGAAGCCTGTTTAATAGTCGGTACAGAATCTCAGTCCCATCCATCCACACATCCGCTTTCGGATAGACTTGCTCTTTTTTGAACACCCATGATATTATAAACGTAATAAGCCAGTCGGGATGAAAGACGGCGTTTATGAGCGACCGGTGTAAAGTTACAAACGATGCCAGCGTATCGGGAGTAAGGATGGCGATTCTTTCCGAAATAGGTCGATTATCAAATAAAATTCAACAAAATTAGAAGAATCCGTGTACATAAGTAACGAGTTTCTGCACATTATACATATATATACATAATATATACATATACATACATAATTGAAAGAAATTTAAGGCAAAAATCATGTGGAGAAAAGAAAATACATTTTTTTATCTGTGCGGATTTACATGTGATTTAATATTAAGTTTCCGGTTATTGTTAAGTAATTTTTCGATGTAGTAACGTTTATGCTTGTTGAAATGAAAATTTATTTTGCATTGGCACGGGGGCAGCGGAAACACTTACAAATCGTCAGTTACAATATTTATGCTTACACTACCAAAGGATCGCAACACGACCTCAACTGAGAAGATCCGGCAAGAAACTCAGCGGGATAGTCTTTTTTGTATAACATATTTTGTATAAATATTGTTATAAAGTTTTTCAAGTTTTCTTGTTATTATTAACATATTTAGTTGTTTTGCCACTATTATGGATATACACTAATATGGATTAAAAAAAACATGTTCCGTCCAATAGTCGTTTCATCGATGAATAGATCTCAAATCGCCATCCCTAATCCGGATACGATATTTGTTTATATTGAAAGCGTCTAAAAATATTGACCTTTAAACGTTTGGGACGAAAACCAGAGTATCCGTGAGAAAACTGACAGGATAAGAAATGCGTTGAATGATCGCTTGAATATTGACTGAAGTTGTCAATCTAAGCTATCTTACTTTGCTTATCAAGTTTGTCTATGTACAAGCGACGACATGCGATGACATGCATGAAGCCTGTGTCCCCGCGTTCGATCTCCGGTAAATGATATATCATAATAAATATACGCATCAGTTATGTATCTACTTTTGTTTCTGTTTGAACTCATATTATAGCAAACCCTAGTGCTCTTAATTCTTAAGGTTTAATTATTGCTAAATGTAAAGTATTTGGCCCTGAATAATACTATACTCAATCACTTCAAACTTTATTTCATAGATTTTTATTTCATTCATTCAGAAATTAATATGTATGTCTTGGATTAAGCAAAATCATAAAATACTTCGTATAAAGGTATAAATACCATTTACATAATGTCATTTACGTGCTACATTTGCATAGTACAATCTACATATACAACATCACAACATGGCGTTCACCTGAAGAAACTGTGTAGTTTCAGACGATGACGTCATAGGACAACGACCTCCGCTCGTAAAACTTACGATCGGTGAATTTGCAGTCAAAACAAATAACACCCATAACGTTTTTTGCAAAACAAAATATACCGCAAGATTACAATCTTAAAGTGCTTTTCGGGATAGAGGGATTCGAAGTAACAGTTCCTACTTGAAATACTCACTTTTTCCTGTTAGTAATCGAACTGAAACTCACTAAAAGATTGTAGTGAAATATATCTTCACTTCGGAAGTTCTCATGTTTGGAAATGTATCGCGTATTTGTATTTTACCCGACATTTACGTAAAGAGCTTATTTTTTATAGTATAAGTATGTATGTGTGTGTCTAATTCTTTGGCAAGGTTTATGGTTTAAATGGCTTGATGAATTTTAAGTTATAATATATCGTAAGATTTGTATTGATAGCGCAAATTAGTACCAACATTAAATTTTCAAAAATATATAACTCTTTTGTTGTAATCTTAGGGGCTAATAGATTTTGGCATAAGTCGTTATTTCGTTTTGTAGCGCATGCATCAAACCGAATTAATCAATCATATCCAAGTACATTTATTTTTCGAAAATATGAAATAGCGTATTAAATTTGCTTTCATCCTGGCGGCATAAATATGCAGACGAGTTACTCATTTTCGAAAACATGTAACTTGGTTCTGTGATGTGCATGTTGGTAAGAAGGAACAAATGATACCATCTATTTCTAAAGTACTATCGCCCACACTTTGTTCATTAAGTGCTTGGCAGATATTCCTAAGGCCATATCTTTGCTGGTTTAATATCAGATGCGATTCGAAGCTTGAAATTGCACTATTGTCTCATACTTCATACGTATGTATGATTGAATCGGTTGGAAACGATTTGCGAGTATTGTAGGTTAAACTTCGCTATTATGAAAAATCCTTGAAATATAGGTGCATCGAGTTCTATTCATATGTAAATACGTTAGTATAATCAAAGAATCCTACGTTATAGTCTTGAGCATAATAAAAAAAATGTCCCCACAAATTGGCAACAGAACAAAATCCTGGTGGCCTGTTTCACTACAAGTACTGGAACACCAAATCATCACACTACTCCGGCTGAGGATTCCTAATTGCGAATAACTCTAAAACAAAATCGAATATTGACCGAAAAAGGGAAAAATATATTGTCAACAATATTTAATCAGGTATCTATCTAGAATATAAATTTAAACCTACTTATTTCTGTGGTATTATTAATAGTCACCTAAAAATCATTCGAGTTATCAACCACCACTTTTGACGATTTAATAAAAAAGATAATATTCATGAATCATGACATCTAACTTTGCCCAACAAAGTACTAATTTTGACTTAATGCAATAAGATAGCAAGCCGAATACAAAATACGCGATTGCTATTCAAACGATATGATCGTATGAATCGTGAGATCAATATCTTATTTATAGTCTTCATATACTGACGTTTAGAGTTTATATCGTACGTATTGCGAATAAATAAGCAAATGTAACATCACAAACGTTCAAGGCAAATGTAACAAAATTTACATTTATTGTGATGAAAATTGTTCTTTGAATGATTGGTTCCCATATTATTTGTTACTTGTTACAAACATTTGTTCTTTCAATGACATAGATTTATTTCATTATCTACGAGAATATATTATTCTAAGGCTTGCAAATGGAACAACAATAAAAAGTATTATAAATACCTACCGCGGGAGCATTTAAATTGTCGGTTATGTTTTTCGGGAAACGATAACTGAGAATATCTGACAAGGAAGTCTAGGGAATTTCTTTATAAATGTATTTGTTTATCTTATACTAGGTGTGCTATGCGGTTTCACCTGCTACAAAAGAAAAAAAAAAACCTCAATAAATGGACTAATTAACACAAAAATATTTTTTAAATACGAACCAGTAGTTCCTGAGATTAGCCCGTTCAACCAAACAAACTCTACTGCTTTATAATATTAGTAAAGATATAACTAATGTAAGTACTTTGTCACTAAACTTTTAAAACTATATTATATATGAATATAATTAGAGTGCAAATAACATTATATTATTATACTTGTCGTTTAGTATTTATTTATATTTCAGTACCTTTTAGTTGTTTTTATTTAATTAAGCCTTCAATATTCTTATGTTTATGTCATGGTTGCTAATTTCGTTTCGCCTTTAACATCTGTTACGGTACTAATAACCAAGCTTCAGTCTTCTATTAGGAATACGGCTGACTTGGAAGTAATTACTGGTTATTGGCCACACATGTGGAATGTACTGGTACTCTAGACACATCGCCTGGAGCGCTGTACGCCGCACCCACTAATATGATTTTGCATCGAACTGTGTAATTAGTACATCAAAAATAGAAAATCGAACGTAAGATTTTTTAACATAATGAATTGAGAACCACCTAAACGTAACAAAAAAATTTAAAAGATCCATTATTTTCGCTACATATTCGATTGACATTGGCTATGTAATTTTTAAAATGGCGCCTGCAAATAAGGAAAAAAGGGAGAGAAGGGAGGACTTTTAGTCTGCAACTACGATTAAATAAAAACTAATAAATAGACCGTCCCAAACGTACATATTATATATTACAATAGTTTAAAGTTACTTACTGTTTTGACGAAAGCTCATAAAAAATCAATCGTTTGTAAGCAGTTTTTTCTTTAGTATTTTTAACAATGTTGCTTTTTCATATTTGAATATATTTGTCCCTGCGTTACTGGGGCACGCGTCACCAGCTTGCCAGAATCAATTTCTCGGCTCACTTCACGCGGTAATTGCACGCGGTTTATGGAGTCTGCAATTTGTTCACCTCGCTAGGGTCACTTAATTTGACAACCTGTTGATTGCACCAAAACACAATAAGCGTTTTTGAGGGAATTACTTCCTGGTAATTTGTAATGTAAATTTTTGGATGGGGTTCCACTCCATACAATGAACTCGTTGTTGATATTGATATCAGCAATATTTAGTCACTATCAAAATCAATTGCTGTAGCCAATTTGTACATTTTAAGATGAAAAAGAGTGCTCAATAAAGCTTGTCATATACGGATTCCTACGTCTAAAGGAGAATTAATTTTAGTATATGTCCCATTAACTTATACTCGTATGATATATATAACACTCAGAATTAACTGTGGTAAAATTAAAAAGCATCACAATAAAACTGTTTCTACTAAACATCTCCCAAGCTAGATTTCAATTGTACCTAGATCGATGTATATTGGTTAATAGAATATATTGTCTTTCACATCTACATATAGCGCAGCTTTAGCTTTGCATGATTTATTTATATATATGTATATTTATTTATTGATTTATACAAAAACCCAAAATTTGATCACAATACGAGACACACGAGAATCAGATGGAAAAGTACCTTTTATTTTTAATTTTCATCTCTTTAATGGATGAACTTAAAATATTAATAATTAAAAGGCCATTAATTATGGTGGATTTACAAAACCACCACCAGTTTTCGGTTCCAAAATAATGTAACATGGATACTGTATCGTTAAATTAAAATTGATGAGTCTTAAATTGTGCTATATATCATGCTAATAGACAGAGTTAAATGGTTGCGATAAATTAACAAACGGACATAATGAAATATTAAGATAAGTATATGACTCTTCATTTTAAATACATGCCATACATTTACAATGGATAATACCAATTCCATTGTCCTAAAACATTCACAGTTCACATACATACTTAAAGTAAATGTAGTTGGACCAGGATGGACAGTGCTTGTTGATCAGTCTTCCCTTCTATAACCAGTTGGTTCACATTTTTTATTGACCCATTCAACGCTTCTCGTCTTGACAAGGTCTCGATTTTTATGTAGGTACAAGTATTTTGGACCTTGATCGCAAATATTAAGCACAACATTAATTTCCAATTTTTTTTGAGATTCTGTACCCAGAGAGTAAAATGGGGGCCTATTATTTAGCATGCGCTGTCTGTCACATAGTTCTAGACTCTGAAATTTACAGAATATCTGTTAGTGTGGCCGCTAAAAATTAAAAATAAAAACAATTTAAAAATTAATATTAACTTACCATTTATTGTTTTTCAATTTATCAATTAAATAGTAACAAGTAGACACGTTTTACAATAAAACTATTTCTATAGCTGTTATGTTATCTAATAAAAATAATAAGTTAAGCATTTTATGGTAAGGAACCTTACGTGTGCGAAGCCGACTTGTATTTAACGGATTATTTCGTTTATAGTAAACGATAAAGCCATTTCTTATAAAGTTAAAACGATATGTAAAACCCTTAAATAACACAAGCATATCATTTCAACTTGTACAATCGTTTTACCAGGGCATACTTAAGCGGGACGTAGAAAGATAGATTTTAAGAAAAAGATTGTTTCGGAAGCATCCCCAGTATTACAGTCAAATTATCCATTAAATCTAAACATATTTTGAACAGCTTTCGCGCAATAATAGAGAACTAGAACTAAACTATGTTAGGTCTTTTATAAAAATTTAAAAAAATCACGATGATGCACGTAGCCACAAGCAAATGATTTTAGTCTTAAATCAAGATACAAAGAACATGTAAACAAAAAATATGATGACGTTTTCTTTAAAAAATAATACAAATAATGTACCTTCCATTTGTAATGAATTAAACATCTCCACGTCCCAACTGGTCGAGTGAGTTGTAACCGATGAATGAAACTTAACTCCCGGCTTACTTATCGACTTATGATTATTATCTGTTAATGGAAAATATTTATATAAACCCTCGTGTGGTCACGTTACATGCAGTATTTACATTGTAATGACCGGTATCATCATAACGATGTTTCTCCATACTAATTGCCACATTAATGTTTGTAGGCGTGGAGAATCTCCCTTTTGCGGCGAACCGAACTTAATTTGATTATACTCTATTGTTCCAAGGAAGACAATGGTGTGTAAAGTAAGGGCGAGATAGTTACAAGTATGTAGACATTGCTGAACACCTGTGGACAATGTTCAATGCAGATAAGTGTATGTGAATGGGACATAAAACTGTGAGTTATTTGCAGAAACGCGGGTAAGTGGCGACTATGCGATCCAAAAAATGTTTACTCATTGTTTCTTTGTTTTTATACGATAAAACTTTCACTGTATAGGTTCATTGTTTTTTTAAACCACTATAGTTCTTCCCTGTCGTATAAAGTTTGCTACTGGACGTAAAGAAAACTGTAGAACAAAGCATTTTAGACATTTCTTCCTTAGTCATTCAAAGCATTTTAGACATTTCTTCCTTAGTCATTCAAAGCATTTTAGACATTTCTTCCTTCCCGAATAGTTCCAGAAAATTAGTTACAGTAACTTAGAACAAGTATATAGTACAAGCTTTTTCCAGGTCATGGTTCATTTCATTCAGGTCATAAACTATCAGTGTTAACAATAGTTTTTGAGTAACAAACACACGTGAATCCTCACAAACTTTCGCATTTTCAAAACTAGTAAGATAATAAATAAATTATATTTACGAAATATACCAAACATTCTAAGTAGTAAGCTTATCTGTAACTGCTTGTTTTGTATCACTCGTAATCTGAAAGTGCCGTTGCCAGTCAATCTGTCCTTAACAAATCACATTTGGACTTCAAAAGATATACTCCTTTGAAAATATTCGTATCTCTTCCACTTCTCGGTTCTCCTGTCACGTCTTATCTTACGTAAATGTAATAGTCATACGCATAAATCGGTTATAGACAAGCTTAAGATTTTTTTATTGTTATCACTGTAAGAGAGCCATAAAAAACATTTAAAAGTAGTGGAAATCTCATTGAATGTTGTCATTAAATTGTTTTGGTTTATTATTGGATGGGAACATCATTAAAATACTTATTGCTATTTTAAAAAATACAAATACTAAAAAAAACTACATATAAAGTGACAAGGGAGCGACACTTTGAAAAGAAATGATAAAACCTTTATATTTAAGGTTTTAATTAGCAAAAATTTACATTGTAACAACATTGTGCAAATTGACAGTAATATCTTTCTCTAAGTCTTTATGTCTAAGTATTTATGTTTACAAAGAAGGTTTAT
>DWLI01001632.1:0-14976 GCA_018249915.1 Cecropterus dorantes dorantes | reverse complement strand
AACACACACACGCTTTATACACTAATAGCCCCGCACTAGGTTTTTCCCCTGTGTCGCGAGTGCCATGGACACACAAAGACGAATACACAAACACCCAGACCCAGCATAGAAATCTAAACTCAACATTCAGATGTCTGTCTGGCCGGGAATCTAACCTGAATCCCACTGCGCGTCAGACCAGTATGAGCGCTCCGCCACACGGGTCGTCGCAAAAGCAAGGCAAAGGCAAAGAATATAACTGTAAGTAAAATGTACAGAATGTAAGTAAAACTTTTTTAATGGTAAGTTATCTAAAATTTTTACGCCAGAAACCCAACAACCGAGTGACAGTGAAATAACAACGTATCCTATTCAATTGTGTGAACAGTTCAAGAAAAAGGCATTATAATTTAAGGTGATAATATAAGGTGAAAAGAAATGACCGGACGCCATGTCAACGCATCACGACACGACAATAACACTTGGTTACGCACTAGTATTCAAGATAATTGCTTAATTTTTGCTATGGCGCGGAATTTTTCTGTAAAGGATGACATGTCAACAATATTTAAAAGAACCCTATTTTTTATAGTATAAAAGTAGCAAACGAGCTTGCAGCCCATCTGGTGGTAAGTGGCTACTGCCGCCCATCGACATCTTTAATCAACCCTAAGTAAGATCAAAGTCTCACCCAAGATTAGCCACGGATGCGTTGCTACCCCCAGGAACTAAGATAGAATGCCTCAGTAAAGTATGTCTCCCTTACAACACCCTTCAGACCAGAACACAAGAACGCATAACACTGCTAACGCTACCTAACTTATTAATTATCAAAGTAACAAAGACAACACGAGCGAAATGTTTTTAATTTTTTTGTTGCTAAGCGTATCAAGCGACCGGATAAATTAAAAGAACATTGGATTCGACAACCCGATTGTTGACGGGTTAATAAACGAGATCTCCGATATTATTCAGTTCCCTAAATACATAAGGACCCTCTTCCCACGTCGATTTAGCAATCGCGCTTCGACGACGGCGCGGTACCGAGTTGCGCCACATTAAATTCTTCACGTTTAATCAATCCCAAGCTGTAGTAAAAAATATCAAGTCAAGTGTTTCCTTTCGTATCGATGGTGCCGAGAGCAAAACAGACAGGGAATAAATTGTTGGCATCGTTTCAAAAAGCTCGAAAATTGTCGGAGTAGGTACCCGGACACGCCTTTTATCTGTTACGTTTATCAGACGGTTTCACGTTCCCCAAATTGCACGTAAATAAGGACAAACTGGCAGGCCACAATAAATAATAAGAATAAAAAAGGGGAGATCGGCGAGTAGCAGACTTAACAAATACTTGATAGAAAAGAAACATTTTTTTCTGGCTACTACATTCAATCAAGTAACTTTATTATTGGTATTTATCATCGTTCTTCTAGTTATGTTGTTTCTTCTTTTACAAATGCTAAATTTGGTAAGTTGCATGTTTCAACTTACAAATTGCTTGTTAGTATTGTTTCCACTTTTTTTTTATTTTGAGTTTTTTATAAGCAAGTAGCTGTCATCGCGGTTTCACCCACTTTGAAATATGTCATTATAATAAAAAAAAAAAAGTTTAGGCAAAAGGAGCGCAGGTCGCCCCCCGACCAGGTGAACCGATGACCTGAAGAAGACAGCGGGAAACCGTTGGATTCAAAAGGCACAGTACCGGTTGGAGTGGCACCGTTTAGGGAAGACCTATGTCCAGCAGTGGACCTCGAAAGGCTGATGCAATAAAAAAAAAATCGCTAATTTTAACAAAGTAACATTTTTTTCACTTTAACTGCATTACATTCGACACAACAGAACAAAATACATCACATTAGTTAAGCTATAAGGTTCTCAACAGCTAAACCGTACGTCAATGGATGTAACTCCTACTGCTTAATAACGTACAGATGAGATCCCTCGTGGTATAGTGGTCGCGTATGTAGACAGAGGCGCCGAAGTAAATGATGCTGAAGTCTGACTAATATCCCAGATCCTAAACTACTAGAAAGAATTGTTTTACAAAAGATTTATTTTATGATGAAGCCATTCGCTACGAAGGGAATTTTTAATATTCGATCCAGAAAAAGAGCGAAATGTTTTATTACTTTGAATTATAGAGTGCGCGTGCAAAGTCGCGGGCAATAGCCAGTATATTTATAAACTAGGTGTGTTACACGGTTTCACCCGCTACTAAATAACAAAAAAAACAAACAAACATAGCGTGATGTTATATAGCCTATAGCCTTCCTCGATAAATTTACTATTCAACACAAAATAATTTTTCAATTCGAACCAGTAAGTCCTGAGATTAACCCGTTCAACCAATCAAACTCTACTGCTTAATAATATTAGTATAGATTGGTACAGATTGTAGTCTTATGTGTTATTCCCATGAATAAACCTTATAATTGGGGAAATTTTATATGAAATCAACCTGTTTGTTGATTTGTCATTCTCTAGAGATGAATGAATTACCAGTCAGTATAAAACAAAACCAATCATATCTCATAGGATACGTACATTTATCGACGAAAAATTGCTATGCAATAAGCCTATGTACTTTTCCGGACTATTATCCCTGTACCAAATTTCAACCATATTGTTCAGCTAATCTGACGATATTGAATAACAAACAATTATCCTCACAAACTTTCGCCTTTATATTATTAGTAAGATTAGTTTGCAAATAAACGCATAGTACGAGTAAGATATCCGTATCACTGGTCTGTCGAAACCAAACCGAGTGCACACTACAGCAGGGGTTCCCAAACTGTGCGCCATAGAAGGTAAAGCGGGACATTGTGAGTCACATTGACTGAGAAGTTATTCTAGTTATATATATTTTTTTTATCTTGTTTTCCGTTTTATTTCTAAATTGCCATACATATAATAAAAAACAAGTTTCGTATTTACATTATTTTAATTTTTGTACTTATTTTTTTTTCAAATGTATCTATATCAAATAACAAGCTAGGGTAGGGCGCCGTGACAAAATACTGAACTTGTAAGTGCGCCGACGGCTGTAAAAGATTGGGAACCCCTGCACTACAGCGTAAATATGGAGAGTCACGATATATTCGCCGGAGTGGGCCAGTACGCGTTCGTTATATTGCTTTATGCGAGATACCAGTTGCAGCTATCGTCTCACAACAATGTCCCGGCAACCTCATAAATCCGTAACAATTAGAAGATAAATTCACACTGGCTTTTGTGTTTTAAAACGCAGGTCACGTGCGCTTGCAAATCTAACAATTTACGTAGAACTGCTTCCAATTTAACAGCTTCAAGGAACTAATTATTGTAGCTAACCTGTTACTTTTTTTATTAATTATTATAAATCTTATTTTGTTCTCTAGCAGAATATATAAATTAAATAAAACAAAGAAAAGAGAAAAACGTATATCCTCAATAGCCATTTTCTAGTTTTTGACCGATTAGCCATTTCAGAAGCCAATAAGTCTTAGTTAGACCAAGCCTAAGACTATTAAATATTCTTGGCTACTTTATAGCTTGATTATCTTAGCTATGTAGGCTAAGCCTGTTAACCTACAGTTTAAACTTATCAATAAATAATTAAGTGGTTCGACACACAAGGGCAAATCTTAACCGTGCATTATATTAGGAGTCTGCTTGATTACTTCGTCTATGCTGTAGAAGATACAAACAAGCGATCCGAAATCACTACCGACCAGTCGGGATGATCAGCAGCGTGATTAAGAAAAACGAATAAGAGCGAAAGCGTGACACAAAAGCATTGCGATAACAGAGGAAAAACGAGCAGCGAATCGCCTCCGAGCAGACGGTATCTTCGCCCGCCCGGGAGTTATTAAATATTAAAATAAACTCGCATTCCGACACGAGTCCTACGCGATACGCCAGATTATGGCCAACACAATGAGAGCACTGGCTCCAATCGCTCCCCCGCTTTATCACATCAAAGCACGGGCTAACATCATTTAACTACGGGCCATCTTCCTCCGTGTGATCCCTTGTTGATGAAAATTTAGCGCCTGAGTAAACAACATTGTCGTGCTTTGTTCGCGTACGTACAGAGCTGGAATTTTCTGCGAATCATATTTCGCTAACCTTTAATAGGCGAAGGGCATACGTGCCCCTCTCGCTTTATTAGCACGTTTAATAGATTGTAAAACATTAATAACAGCATACTCACGATTGCTTCATCGCGTCTCGAAAGTGTATCGGTCGTCATATCGTTCCGTTACCCAAGCACCGAGCCGCCCACTTACCTGAAACAATACATCATTACAATATCACTAACCGGGGAGCATCGCACGTGTTAAACGAATCACCTACCTTAAATACCAATAACTTCATTACCATAAAATATTACATAATGTTTATAATGTAAAATAATGAGATAGTATATTCAATGTAAATCTGAAACAAATTTTAATTAGAAACGCCTAGATTCTCTAATTAGTTACACAGTAATTAAAACTTATCAACCTGCCAAATCCAATAATAATTAAATCATTCGCCTATACACGTTGTATCGGTGTAGTTTATCAAAACGCTCCGAAGTTCGCCTTGTACTGTTATTATAACTTAGCTCCAGAAACTTTCAGATTGCCTTACTTTGAACTGATTGGCTCACAAGTTGAATTGAAGATGAATGATGAAATTATGAAGACACGTTAAAATCAAAATAGTGATAGCATCACTAATTTAAATAAAATTATTTTTTATTAAATAAAGGAATAAAACGTAATCGCTAGAGGCAGTCTAAATGCATTCAATTCTTGCTTAAAGATATAAGACGCAGCGCAAAGATAGTGTGCGCACTGCTTTGATAAAATTTTATTTAAGGACATTAGCATTCGCAGTGGCTTATCAAAAACCACGAGAACCTGCATTCTTGGATATTCAATTATTTTAAATTGTAACGTGGCCGTATATCATATCTGCGATAAAGATACGTAAACACGATACACAATTAAACAATTTTTGATTTAGAGAAATTGTTCTTGTATTAAATATAACCACAATTTCAAATCGCGACGACATAGAAATGTTACCTATTGAAACATTTCTTTTCATTCATAACGTACAGAAAAACGTTGAAAAGATTAAGTTGAAAGGATGCGCAAAGCTGATCACATAGATTATTACGGTTAATGTAATAATCTCTGTGATCAGGCAACAACATAAAACATCCATGTCACGTTATACGCGAGTATTAAGGCCACGTTATACATTATAATAAGGCTGCTGTTTATGTCATCCAGGGCAAATAATGAAAAAAAATTGCACGGGATTATCTATTCGTGATACATGGCTTATTTAACGAAGGGGCGAGTTCACATGGCTATCGCTATCCAGATCTGTCGTCGTGTGCAGGCGCCAATGTTCGGGCTAATGTTGTTTAATTAACTCGTATTCATTATCGAGAGGAGGCCGAGGCGCGTGCTCCGCTGCCGGCACAGGTGCCTCGCACGCGGAAACACAGGACCACCTTCGCAACCATCCCACACTCCCATTTCGTTTGTATCTCTATCAACATTCCAGTTCAGCAACACCCACGCGATCCTGTTTATGTCTCTTTACACTTCTCTTTCATGCTCCTCCATGGACGATACATTTATTAGACACGCAAAAGCTTTAAGCCTTTATAAATGTTATTTTTGTGGGCGATGCAATTCCAATAACATTGCTTTTGAACACATCAGGAACACGACATGGGCAAATAAAATATTACAATATATTTGTACCATATTATTATAAAACGCTTTTAATTAGTGGGTAGGGTATGTCGGAACGCCAGGATGAGATGGCTATTCATCCTCACAATAGATTGAACCCATTTGCCATATCGTGGCGCGACAGGGAAGTTTTAACATACGCATTAATCCAAGCGTCATACGAGTTTCGTGTCGTCGAATCGCCGTAGTCGGAGAAATATAAAGGCCATTAATATTCGGGAGGTGCAGAGAGAAGATAGCTGTAGCAGGGTCAGGTAACCATAATGCATTGCACGGTCAAAACTCTCCGTGTCATAGATTATTTGTAATCTCTGAGTAGACATTATGCAAGGAAACTGATATCGGTTATATCCTTTAACGTATAATACAATACTAAAAGCTCTATTTTAACCCGACTGCATCAGAAGGAGGGTAATGTTTTTCGAGCATGCGTTTTTATGTAAGGCGCGTGCTACAACCCAAACGTGATGTAACGTGACGTGTGACATATCATTAGAATCGTCTCATTTTCCACGGTGACATTGGCTATATATTTTTTCTAAATGGCGCCTGAAAATAGTGGAAAAAGGGAGAGGGAGGAGGGACTTTTTTGATATCACGAAAATATGGGTATCAAATGAAAGATAGTAAATGGACCTTTCTAAAAATATATTAATTTTAATTCTTACCTGACTATTTAGACACAAACTCATATAAAGTGTTAAATTAAATACATATATGATGAACAAACTAATACTTTAAACGGTCGGGTGTTTTGTTTCAATATTTTAACAATGTTTCTAATGTAGTAATAGAAGAAACAAATAGGCATACACCATACTCATGTGAGATGACCACTACCGCCCACGAAAATCTGTTACCCGTTCTAAAACAATGGAACCGGATGTACAAATGTGACGAAATATTCATCGTCGCGTCGATATTTCTTCGCATAGTATTTCATCGTAAGGTCCTTTGTAGCGCGGTATTTGTTGCACAGTTTTACGTCACGATTTCATACAAATTAAAGATGCATTATCATAGACTTGTACTATATCTTGCAACTGTGTTTTACCATGCCCTTTAAAACAGGATACGTCTTTGCGAGTACTATTACTTTCGTTCAGATACCGTCAACCCATTATTGTCCTACTGCTGGGCACGGGTCTTCTCTCAGAATGGGAAAGTTTCAGGCTGTAGTTCACCGCGCTGGCCAAATGCGAATTGGTAGACTTCACACACCTTTGAGAAGATATTAAAGAACTCTCAGGTTTCCTCACGATGTTTTCCTTTACCGTAAAGCAGTGATAATAAACTTCTCATACGCACATCATTTTAGAAAAATCAGAGTTCCTGGGATTCGAACCTTGGACCCTCGATTGAGAGGCCGAGTTTCAACTATTCGGCTATTACTGCCCCGTCATTTGCGTTTCACTGCCCTGCCATTTTCGTTTAGATATGAAGTTAAAAAACTTTATAAAACCCCTACACCCTCTTTATAAGTACAATCTACGAAACTTCTACTTCATAGAATACATTCTTGTATTATTTTTTAGCATTAATTCGTTCGCCTCTACCATATTTTTCTTGAATAGGACAACAACCATAACATTAAACGAGAACTGCAGCCTAGACCAATAACTAGTATCAACAAATAAGAGCAATTCAAGTCGAGTGACATAATTTAATGTTCGTTGAGGGTGTTCTGCTAATGAATATGTAAATATTTTACAATTACAAAGACGCTGCGGAGTTGCATTTCAAAAAGATACAAGTATCAGTTTCTCAGGCGCGGCGTAGCGTGCTTTATGAAAACGGAGAACAAATAAATTCTCATTATAACGTAGTGGAGATAAATATTGCAATGTTGTAATGGGTTCGCGCTTTAATGTTACGCTACTATTGGATATTTGTTCGTGTGTAGTGGTTTCGTTATTTATTACATATTGGGATAGTAGCGGAAACAAAAGATTTATTTTATTTGGGCACAGCGAAAATTTTAATTTAGTTGCTGAATTTTGTGTTTCAATTAGTTATTGAAATAATATTTATATACATTTATGTTTTTGTTATAATCTTGTAATGCCCCGTGTCGTCAAATAAATTAACAATTTAACATAACGGAAAATTTACAAATGATTGCCAATAGAATATTTTTAGATTTATCATTTATGTAACATTTATTTGCTTATGTGTTTTGAACACGATGTACAACAGGTAGGAATTTGAGTTCATAAATAATCAACGAATAGTAAAGTCAAACTCGTGAAATATCTTACAACATAGTTATAATTTAATAATTTGTAAAATAACGGAAAATATTTGTATGAAGCAGTATTATATCTAAAATCGCATTAATATTTAGATGAAAAGTGCAACGAACTTCTATAAATATAAATTCACTGTCGTTATCAAGAAATTAATATTCAAACAGTTTCATTACGGTACAATCATTATTCAAATTGTAACGATTTCGTATAATCATTATGAACTATCTTTTTAACTGACAAGTTTCTATGGCGTGCTCGAAAACTCGATTAAAATTCAATCGACCTTATATATAAAAATAACGTAATCGAAAAGCGACAAGCCTTGTTATATTATGCAAACAACTATATTAAATCACTCGTAAATGGCAAAAAGGTAGATATAAAAATAAGTGCGGTGACAATAATAACGCAGTTGACGGGCACGAAGCGAGGCCTTATCACACCCAAAGCGATAAAGATCTGAGATGTAGTTTTGAAAAGAAATTTACAAGATTGTCCGCTAATAACCGTATACATGCCAACGAGATGTCCGTCGGTGCGGCGGCCGCCGGACGACGACACTTACGACCCCAATAGACACCCGATTTATGATCGTCCCTTCAAAATAAGGACGCCATTTTACAACTCAATTTAAATACGTGGTGTTTCCCATTTTTTATTCTATATATTTCAGGCGTCTACAATAGAGATCTCTCAACGGCTAACAAAGGTCAAATCGTATGAAGATTTTAGATAAACGAAATTTATTACTGGATTATCTTACTTTTAATTATATGTTACTATTGCTACAAAGACATTAACTAAATCGCCTTTTTATATACCTAAATGACACAGAAATTTCAAAACACACATATAAAACACAATGAAAATTTGCAAACACATATAAACAACCCATTATATGAACATTTTCCACCATTTTACATTTTGAAAACGCTTCTTTAGAAAGTGTCGTAAACTAGCGAAATCATATTTTCACTCGTATTTTAGAATTGGTCCGCTAGATTATAAATATAAACTTGAAAAAGAAAGAAAGAAAGAAACTAAAACAAAATCAAAATTTTTGAAAATAGGATTATTAAAAATGATATATCCCATTTTTACAAGCACGGGAAGCTCTAAAAAAAGATAACATATCAATACATATCGTGGTAGTCCATTTCGTGTTACGATCGCGTGATCTTTTAACACGGAAAGGCTCTTTTGAATTGTTTGATAGGGTACTATTACGAGAGCACAACGCGTCAATCACTACTTACGTTACATAAGAGGGAAAGTTGCCCATGCAACACCCTGCGACACTATGGCAACTACGTGATATTTATTCTCACCTTTAAACTACAATTTATCGGTTTGATTTTACATTAAGTCACACAATGTCATAACGCACACAATGAGCAGTGATAGCCAAATGATTATAACTCAGGCCGGCCAACTCAATCGAGAGGTCAAGATTCAAATCCCAGGGGATGCACTGATTGTCATAAATTACTATTAGAAACTTGCGTCGAAAAAAAACATCGTCAGGAAACCTAGAGCTAAGAGTAAATGCCAAGATGTGTGCAGTCTCCCAATTCGCACTTGGCCAGTGCGGTAGATTATAGCCTAAAACGCGCTCATTCTGAGAGGAAACCTTGGCCAGCTGTAGGAAAATAATGTTTATGGTTGACGAGACGACTAGGGTAACAACGATAAGGAAACTAAACGAGAGCCACAAAAGTGGACACAATCAGATGCGAATCTACTACCTGTTAACTAAATCCAAAAATAGTTTTTGTAATTCATATAATTCATATTTATTACAAATAGTAATGTTTTCGAGAGTGTATATGTATGTATATACATTTACTTCTTTGGCAAGCTCCGCAACTCAAAAAACCTAAAGGTATCTTAAGGACATATACACAGTTATATATACATATATACAGTTGAATTTGTCTTTACTATCGGAATTACTATATATTTTTTTTGAGATGGCGCCTGCAAATAAAAATACGCAAAAATTCAATTTTCGAATTTCTCCTCCTGAACATTCAGAAAATATCTTGTGGCGCGACAACCGTTTGATCAGTCGGTAGGCAATGGTATCATAATGTCGCGTTGTAAATATTCATTGGGCAAGATTGTCGCTGCGTAGGCATTCCCGCTTCAGGGCGCGGTCGGGACACGCATTAGGGACAATGAGATTTGCATAGCTGGGCGTTCCTAACTGTCAACCAGAACATTCACATTAACTAATCCGAAGAGCCCGATGCGAAATAGTTTCATTACTCCCTCGCCTCGCCATTCCGACTAATGAATTCATTAAATTACCGTAACGACAACGAAATGGCTGCATCTTTTTGCCGCTTTAAATTCGTAACAATTGTTATGGGCGTGCTCGCTTTATTATTCGCACTTCTTAGTCAGCCTCATGTTCATTGAAGTCGAATCTGGATATGAATTTTTAACGACTCATTGTTTCACGCTTATATGAATATTTAATGCTTATCACCGGTGAAAAATGATATTTAAAAGAGGCTGGCTATCAGTTTAGTCTCGCATTGTAACTGAATTACTTAATGTAATAAAAGTGCTTTTGAATTATTCTTCTATTCTATTTAATTTATTCTTAATTTTCATATGTTCAATTCAGTGAAGAACTTAATGCGCTTACATTTGCATTAGTCTCGTGTAGGGGGGAACCGAAACCGTTTCCAAATAAGTCTGAAAGGCAGTGTTCATTTCGGCCAGCAGAGCACTTACTTCGTGAATACGTCAGAGGGTTTACCGCCCATTGTACATTCGAGCGACGTCGCGGCCGCCGGCACTCCTCAATAATGCGCTTACCGCCACTCGCTAGTTGCCCACCCTTATAATACCATTCTTTGGTATACTTATATTTGCGCCAAACCACAACGCGTGGCGCTCTTGAAGCCATAGCCCAGCCCAACTTTAATTGGGCACTTTACATATAGAGTCATGTGACATTGTATCCTAATTCTTTTTAATGATAACTTCCTAATGAAATCCTAAGTAATATTATAGATGCTACTGTGAGTTTTGTTTGTAGCGTCATCTCAATTACTCGATTGATAATCATGAAGTTTTACACAATGTCAGACGTTAAAAATAATAACATACCTTTAAGCCCAATAAAAGTCGTAATAGGGAAATAACATTTTTATCTACAAACTACCTACTTTACTCACAATTTTGCCTGTGCTCTCAGATTTATATATCATTAAATAACTCGGCGGCTAGGCAAAGATGAAGCATGGTTTACTACAAAACTGACCAAAGATAGGAACGAAAAGCAAACATTTCTATTAAGTGCACAACGGGCTCTGTAAATCACTCGTCGGCGCGGATAGTTTAGCAATTAAAGGAGGAATCTAACTGACGCTATCTTTTCCACGAACTAATGAGAGGAGTCGGTCGGGGAACGACGCGCCGCATACACGGACACTTATCTCCCCGATAAACAAGTACAAATGGGTTACACGTTCTACCATCCCCTACGCCCCACTATTTCTCCTTTAACGTCTTAAGTAAGCCCGTACTCCTTTTATCAGCTAACGAAGAATTCCCTTGACCAACTCGTTAACTAAATGTGTTGCCGATGAAACCGAGAGCATTAGTAAATTGTTTTAAAGGTTTGTAGATACGCTAATGTGTTGTTCGATGTGACCTATCAACCGAAATTTCATTGTACACAATTGTCTAAGAGTCGAGTCGACACTGTTTACGATGCGCTGGCCCGTGGCGCAACCGTGATTTGTTACAACGTACCGACTCCAACACGTGGGCCCTGACAATAAACGAATCCTAACACATCCGGATATTGTCCGTAGTAGTTTATTGCCAGGTATTTTATGGATGTGTGGAAATGGCGCCACGTAAAAGTGTGTTGAGATGTATAGAAAACAGGTTTTGTTTTGTTAAAGAACCGAGTAAATATTTTGTCCGTTTATTTACACATTTTGTATATATCCCTTCAACTTTTAAGGTTTTTTCTTTATAATATGAAAGTGGCAAACGAGCATGCACTTT
Organism: Cecropterus dorantes dorantes; assembly: GCA_018249915.1. Lineage (NCBI taxonomy): Eukaryota > Metazoa > Arthropoda > Insecta > Lepidoptera > Hesperiidae > Cecropterus > Cecropterus dorantes. The sequence goes on along the minus strand of DWLI01001632.1, from coordinate 2,975 downwards.
ACCTGATGGTAAGTGGCCACTGCCGCCAACGGACATCTACAATCAACCCAGATACGATCAGTCATACCTGAGGTTAGCCACAGATGCGTTGCCACCCCTGAAAACTAAGTGGAATGCCTCGGATATGAATTTCTCTTACCACACCCTTCAGACCAGAATACATCAGCGCAGGACAGGATTAGGCAGAAATAGGTGTAGCGGTGATGCTTCCGGAGTCGAACGCTCGAGTTCTACCACCCTTAACATTCAAGTTTTTAATCGTAAGCAATAATATGTACATTGATTAAGGTTAAAAGTTCCAATGTTAACACTCTCAATAGGAGAAAAAAAAACGTAAAGTTTAAAGTGCTTTATGACCTTGTAAAATGAAATCCCCAAAAGTAAGTAGTATATGTGCATATACTACTTACTTTTGGGGATTTCTTTTTGCATTTTAATATGTAAAAATAAATATAAAATACACATCTAAATATTTCAAGATAACATGACGCGATATTTCACACTACCTCATTATCTGCGCTGCAAAAACGCTGAACCACCGGCGCCCCGGGCGCCCGGCTACGGAAGGCGCGCAGTTCACCCGCACCGGAACACCGCACAGCCGATGGTGCGAAATGAAAACGTTCCTAACGAGACCGCTCATTAGATATGCTCTAATTGTTCATCGAGTGTCACCGGTTAAATAAATTCTTAACAACGCCTAACCTAGCACACATACGAGAAAATATTAGTGCGGTTAACACTACACTACGAGCATTGCAAACAAGCACTACACTCGTATAAGCTTGTTAGATAAAAAATCAAAAATATATATTTAAAACTCAGTTCATCGTGAGTTCAAAATTAAAGCAATTATCTTTGTATGCAAGGCTGCCTATTGAATCTTCATTTACCGTTAAGATAATACAGATTAACCATAAATCCGCCTAACAGGACTAAAGTCATTTGTAACTATTTTCTCCCTCATTAACTCCACAGCACTTAAATTTTTAATCTATACAATGTAGCACAGTCTGCGTAATGACACTGTTATTAAGAGTAAGCTCGTTCGCATTCACAGGCCAATAAAACATCCACTTTATCGCCGAGCCATCGGTACCAACACCCTGACACGGAATACAGGTTAATAAGAAACACCTCAATGAGATGTGAAAATAATGTGTGATATTATCTCGGAACAGCGGCAATTTGGAGGATATTATTCTAAGTCGTGCGTTTCATTAACCGCCAATCCTGTTAATGATCGTCGAACTTTTTCGCTTAAATAAACATTAAGAAGAGAATGGACGGCGCGACCGACGAACCTTTTACCGGAATTACGCTGTGGCTAAGTGCTCGCTTTTAGGGGCCTACAACAGAATGACGTTGCATACACTTAAATGTTATTGATATTTAGGCTCGTGTCGATTCACTGACGGTCCATGAAACGAGCTCAGACCAAAAATAAATACTTTGTAGGCATTACAATTCACTGTGTTTGCCCCGGAAAAACTCGATAAAACCAACACATAAAATTCAAAAGACAACTCAAGTCCTTTTTTTCTAATTCCTGCGTACTTGTGGTCGGATCTCAATTTTCTAAGTTTAAATTTCGGTTGTCTATTCTGGCAATGGGGCCTCTACGTCAAAAACCAACAATCTATCGTCATCATTATCATATCCGACTTATGATTCAACATTATGATGTCTACAGGCCAGACCCTTTTGCATAAACCTAAACACGATGAGTTTAACACAAAGATGCTGAAAACTTAAGTTCAAGCAAGGATCACAATCGCATTCTCATTATAATTGTAAGTCTAACTACGATTTAAAAGTTTACAAAAACAAATGCTATTTGCATCGCACATATCCAGAGCAACCTTCCATGGAAGAGATTAAAACTTTCTCAGTTGAAAGTATAGTAGCTTGAAGCAAAATTTTCTCTGGGCAAAAGTTAATATAAGCGAAATTTGTCCTGTGGCTGGCGGTTTCCAGCGCGCCCCGTGCAAGTTAAGACTTCAGTTCCAACTAACTGGTATTCGAATGCAGACACCTGACCTGTATTTGCCTTTTCCTCGATCCAACGTGGACTCGTTTTAATCGAGATAATTTCAAAGCGATAATCCGTTGGCGCATATCGAACTCCGATCAACACATTTTTCCATATATATAAATGGAATCTAATTAATGTTTTGAATGAAATTAATTATCCTTTTTCAGTTTAAACTGTGCTTATCTCTGCATTTAAAGTATGGCGGTAAAAATTCTGAATTTTAATTAAAGTTCCTTCGCGAGGCGTTTTTTCTTTGCTTATCAGGTGCGCGTTCCGACAAGCATCAGATGTAATTGCATTAACCTACACTTTAATATGCCGCCAAACGGACGCCTAACTCATTCACCGCGAATCGAATGCAAGTATGTAATTAATAAATGGTGTATACTCCAAACCATTAACGGTAAAATAATATTTAATCTTGACCGAATCAATTTAAATTCCTTTTAGATCTGCATTCGATTAGCAACCTCGTGAAAATCTTAAACATGGAATTGATATATCGTGTGTTCTTTTCCTGTCCGTGTTTATATGACATGTACAACACTAAAAATTGTGTATGAAGAAACGTTAAAAGAACGTAAACCATTATTATATTCATATTATTTTAATTATCATCTTTCTTTTTTATTATACTGAAGTCACAAACGAGCAGTCCGCCGAGCAGCCCGATGCAGTCCACCTGATAGCAAATGGTTACTACCGCCAATAGAAATCTGTAAGCAACTTCACATAGAGCAGGGGTTCTATCTGAATCGAGGACTAATATGATCCACCGAACCAGTGAACTGCTTCACTGCTGCTAGAAATAGGTGTGGCGGTGGTACTTTCCCCGTCGGACTACACTGGTTCTACCACCTTTAATTTTTTTTTATATATTTATTATTTTTTTAAAGATTAAACAACCTTTTGTTTTTTTATAAAAATTTTTTTTATATTT
>DWLI01001631.1:0-14977 GCA_018249915.1 Cecropterus dorantes dorantes | reverse complement strand
CCGCACACATTTGTCCTGCTTGGAGCTTCAGGTGATTTAGCTAAAAAGAAAATTTATCCAACAATTTGGTATTTATATCGCGATGACTTATTACCGAAGAACACTAAATTTGTTGGATATGCTCGCACTAAGCAGACCGTTGCTGAAGTAAGAGAAAAATCCAAGAAATACATGAAAGTTAGACCCGGCGAGGAGGACAAATTTGAAAGTTTTTGGGAAGCCAACGATTACGTTGCCGGCTCTTACGATAAAAGGATCGACTACGAAAAACTGAATCAAGTTATTTTTAAATACGAGAAGGGGCCTGTTGCGAATAGGATATTTTACCTGGCAGTTCCACCTACGGTTTTTGAAGACGTGACTGTGAACATAAGAAACGCGTGCGTTTCCATCAAGGGCTTCACGAGAGTGATCATTGAAAAACCATTCGGTCGGGATGACGAGAGCTCGGAAAAGTTGAGCAATCACCTCGCCAGCTTATTTAAAGAAGAACAGATTTATAGAATTGATCACTACCTTGGCAAGGAGATGGTTCAGAATCTAATGACTATCAGGTTCGCCAATCAAATTTTCAGCCCGTCATGGAACAGGGAAAATATAGCTTCAGTGCTTATATCATTCAAAGAACCTTTTGGTACTGAGGGTAGGGGCGGATACTTCGATAGTTTTGGAATTGTTCGTGATGTCATGCAAAACCATCTTCTTCAAATTTTGTCACTGGTTGCAATGGAAAAGCCAGTCTCTTTGCACCCCAATGACATCAGAGACGAAAAAGTTAAGGTTCTTAGGCATATAAAGCCAATAGAAAGGAAAGATTTGCTAATCGGACAGTATGTGGGTAATCCTGAGGGTCAGGGAGATGAAAAGTTGGGATACCTGGAGGATCCAACAGTTCCAAAAGATTCCGTAACACCAACATATGCCATAGCTGTCATATGGATAAATAATTCCAGGTGGCAAGGAGTTCCATTCATCCTGCGTTGTGGTAAAGCCCTTAACGAGAGAAAGGCAGAAGTCCGTGTCCAGTACAAAGATGTGCCTGGTGACATTTTCAATGGGCATACCAAGAGAAATGAGCTGGTAATTAGAGTACAGCCAGGGGAAGCGTTGTATTTGAAAATGATGAGTAAATCTCCTGGAATGAAATTTGATCTGATGGAGACAGAGTTGGATCTCACGTACAGCATGAGATACCGTGAAGCTGACGTTCCTGATGCTTATGAAAGGTTAATATCGGATGTGTTCACTGGCACTCAAATGCATTTTGTTCGTAATGATGAGTTGAAGGAAGCCTGGCGTATCTTCACTCCTGTATTGAAAGAATTAGAGGAACAGCATGTGAAGCCACTCCCGTATGTTTATGGATCTCGTGGACCTCCCGAAGCAGATGCTAAATTAGCTGAATGTGACTTCAAGTACTCCGGCTCCTACAAGTGGCAAAAGCCAACAATTTGCTAAAAATGGTATTTTATTAATTTAACGGTGATGGTGATAATTTACAATGAATTCATTTATATTTATTATATTCTAAGTTTTATTTTACAAGCATAATATTTTTGAAGCACTGCATTGTTTAAACATTCCAATATTGGTGCAAATTTTATAACCTTAGGAAGGTCATTTTGAGGTCAATGTGTACTTTGTGCTTACTCCGCTATTTATTGTAACAATGGAATTGAATCCTACTAGTATTAATAATTATGTGATGTTCTTAGATATAATGCATTTTATGCAATTTTTTTTAACATTGGATAATTTCATGTTGCAAAATGTCATCACAAAATAATCAAACAAGTTTGTACAGTACAGTTATTGTAAATTGAATGATTATGCAGAGGTCAAACATTTCACCTTGGATTATGCATTCGTAGTCTATTTAATGAACAATTTTCTCATGTCATTGCTTGGAAGTGTAGTGTTTTATATGCATTATATGGAAATTTAGTACACTTGTGATATTCAACTATTTTGTAAATTTTACATAAAAAATACCCGACAATTATTGCATTTAATTATGATAAGTAACTGTTTCTATTGATTAGGTAAAACATTTATAAATGAGAGCACTTATATAATATATTTTATAGAATGTTATCAGAAGTGGTTTTTTAAGGGGTTTATTGTCGATTGAAATGTAAGTGATATTATTCATTAACTGCAAGTCATACTTGTATTGATATTTTATGGTAATATATAATTGTTTGGAGCAAAGCCATAACAATTTTTTGATTTTCTTTACAATTATATCAATAGGGACCACATATACACCTAAGTTAATGCTTTTAGAATTTAAGAGTGCATTTTGGAAATGGGCCTTTATAATATTCTTTTAATCAAAAAATATATATATTTTATGCAACAAATTTTAAATGATTATTAAGCATATCATTGAAGTACCTTTTGTGTCACGTTTGATATATTTTTATTGATATTGATATTACTTTATTATGTACTAGACATTTAATTATTTGAATAAGGGAGCTTTTTGATTTTTATATACTGTCATGTTATGAAATAAATCTCTTTCAGCATTTTAGTTTTCTTATTTAATAACTTCTTTTGACATAATCTGTGAAACTTGTATATAAATATAAAATGAATATTATTGTGCAATAGGTATTGTTAACACAAACAATAATAATCAGAATGTAAACACTTCATTGGACTTGTACTTAGACATATATAATACATAAGTTTACTACTTTTTAGTTTTAATATTGACATTATCTTTTGGTTTTAATATCGGCTTTATCGACACAAATATTTTAAGATAAATTATGCCTAGCTTACAACATCGAGAAACAAACTGTATAATATCAAAGAAATTTCGTGCAAACTCATTTGAAGGCAGAATTGGTAATGTGTAGACACATTACCTATTCTCAGACTCTTCAATACATTTAATTGCCTACCTACTTTAATGGTACCTACTAAGTATAATAATAAAGTTACGAGTAATACAAGAAAAGAGATTAATTTATTGAGTTTCCTGTTTTGACTTTAAAGGAAGTAATCACTATAGCATTTATAGTAAATAAAATTATTAGGTACGTCCTTGCTTGTCGTCATAGATAAGTCTAATGGGGTTATTGGAATTTAATGACAAAAAAAATTAAAGCACTGTTATCAGGTTACTAGGTACGTACCCAAACAATATTGTATTTTTATAAATAAAAGTTATTAAACTAAATATTACAGCGCTCATAGCGTTGTAGCTTGTATAGAATAGAAACTTAAAATACGCTGCCGCGTGTTTTGATGTTATTATCATCAAAGTAAAGCAACGTCGAGCTCGGTCAGTAATGTGATGGGTGTCCTCTTTAGGTACGTTTATTTAGGTAGATATCTTAGGTACATCCGTGTTTGGACCGAATTTTAAACCGTCTCTACTTTATTATTGTTATATAATTCGACACGACTTCGCAACTAATCTTTACATTTTTAAATCCTAAACGCTTAAGAGGAGTGTTGTGGAATCTGCCCCAGGCCTACTTCAGTCGGGCTGTGCGATATAAAAGAATTGCATATTATTTTGTGAACTATCTAACCGTATCGAATAGGTTACTCTAGGTAGGTATATGAAGGGTTCTTGTGTATACTTAAGATTTTTTAGTAAATGTGAAAAACTTGCGCTGTCTCACTACATTATTGTTGTTGCAACAAATAATACTTACCTACTAGACGAAATCTAGAGGAAAAACAAAACAAAAACCAAGGGCCAGATAGTAAGAAGGTAAAAATAGTTTTTTTTTAGAGATATTGGTGTCGATAGCTAAGCCTGAATAATTATGGCCTTCCAAAGTAGGGTAGGGTCAAGTCAGGTTCTTGACGGTGATAGGTAGGTGCGCGATCTGTGATAGAGCTATTAAAATATATTAAAATATTTTTATTGTCTTCAATAATTGAGTAGGTATCGTAAGGAAATATTAAAGCAGTAAATACCTACCTACATAAACTCACTTTTGAAAAGAATAATAATTCCTTCTATAATATAAATATACATACGTAATTGGGTATAGAAATATTATTTAGTTCTCTTTTGCCTTGTAATAATTACCTACTTATAAGTATTGTAAATTTTTTGTTAAAATAAGCTGAGCTCTTTTTGTACAAACGTTCGTAAAAAACCATCACTATCACATCGATTATAAAAATAAAAAATATTTTTCTTTTTTACAAAAGTATAATCATCCATTTATATTAATATAATAATGGATAAAATCGCACAATTGTTCAAATCTGGTATCATAGCACAAGATTTACTATAACATGTTTCATTTTAGTGACGCGAATGCGATCTTTCAACTGCTGCTGCGTGAGACATTTGTTATGAGTTTGATACACTTATGAATCGAAAACCGCTATAGATTTATTGGGAACTAATTGTGTAACATGTAATTAATAAAAAATATAATATAATAAAAAACCCAGAATAATGTTTTAGGTACTTGTTAATTACAGACTGAAATGTCCCGTTAAAATAAATAAATTCGACGTTGAACATAGAATTAGCCGTTTTTAGTTAAGGAGCTCCGTAATCGTAACCGAAACTATCGGATAGCCGAAATAAAAATTTCTCCGTAACCATATCCGACGCCGGTATAATATTGTTCCTATATCCGTATCTAAATCTCCAATTTCATGTGTATAACATTCCTGGTTTCTAGTTCTACCGCACATAATAATATACCATAAAAATGTCTAGAATAAACGGATGCCATTCCAGTATTCATCACAATAATTACGACCAAGTGCATACTTACATACATACCTATGTGCAAATATTAAAGGGATGTATGAAGCTCCATAACTGAAACTATTCTATATCCGAAATGAAAGAAATATCCATAACAGTAATTGTATCCCATAGAAAAGTTTCGGATAAAATTATGTTTTTTTAGTTTGACTAAATAACACTTAAAATCGATTTTAGCTGTAATTAAAATTATATAGGCAAATGATAACATAGAAATAAAACCAGATTATTTTACCTATTAGTATTTTACGTTTAAAATTCTTTAAAAATACAAAATCCGTAATCGAAACCATCCTAAATCTCATATCCATAACATGTCGGAAAGAACATTGGATTCAATCCACAGGGTGGTGCGCTTAATGGAGGTCACTGTTGTGGAGCACCTGGAGCACTACACACTAAGCATGCCATGGCATATTTGCCATGGCATACAATGATATTTATAAACGAACGATCCCAATAACGTAAAAATGTCATTTGAATGAGATGTGTAGTTATGGCTAAAAGTTCTGATTTAAAAAGGTTTCTGTGTCGAATTTCGGAAAAACAGGTGTTTTGAAAATAATCTCTAATCAAAATAACTTGTAAATTACTAGATATGGTTTTAGACGGGCGTAGGAACATCACCAATAATGGTGTTAGTACCCTCATCCAATGATGTCTTCACTTCATATCTCTCATCAGAATTAGCGGTGCTTCTTAAAATAATAATAAATAGGAACAAGATTCAACGGAGATAAAATTTCGTTATGAATTATGAATGGCGACAACAGCGACAAAGTGCATTGGTTGCACAATCCGTGCACCTAAAAGAAAAAGAAATATAGTAGCTGATATAATAATATATATTCTTATATTATTAATTATACTTCTTAGTTCTCATATCTAAACGAAGGACAAAAGCGGCTTAATCGTAGCATTCTTTACAGAAAACAATAATAGGTTGAAAAAAACACAAATAAGTACCTATAAATAAGTAACCTATCTCTCTAAAGTAATAAATATATATTTAATAAAAATACTTTTTAAACAAATAACATTGTCGGCAACAGAGATTACTTCAAAAAGTAAATAATATCACGCGACCGAGTAATGCATAGAGCATTAAACATACGCATAACACTACGTTACTCGAGCAATCCTACAGTGATTTGTTCGCAGATGGAATAAAATGTGCCAACCACATCTCCTATTACGTACGCATTCGCGCATCACTAACAGAGCGAATGATATAACGCGCGAAAGGAATATTTCCTTGCATATGTGCTAGTGTGATAAATATATTATCGTTTGTTTTTCCTAAGGGATACGATTTGAATGTGAGTGGGCACAGAGCCACAGAGATATGTACCAGCGACATCAATCGAATTAACGGAGACAAAGGCGTATGCCGTAGGCATCGATGGAAGTGTCAATCGACTTTCTATCAGATCAGTTACTTAGTGATAGACAGTCGAAACAGAAACTGACAGTCAATGTCAGCGTCACACAACAATAAAAAGAAAAACTTGAGAGCTGTCAAGGGACACCCGGATGGAACGATGTTCCTTTCGATTAATTAGTGAAGGAATTGTAATACAAATTTATTTAAGGAACCTCGTTCCAAGTTTTGCTTCGATAAATTAAAATCTTCCTAACACTACTGAAAAAAGAACAGATTCTTGGTTTGGATTCTGCCATCCAACATTGATAGTAGTGTTGCCGATCGATAGTAGACCGATAGAAGGACTATCGATATTATAATCGATAGTTCAAGAGGATACAATGCTATCGGACAAATGCACTACTATCGATACTATCGATTGCATGCTAATTTGCAGTAGTATTGTTCATTATTTTCATGTAAAGTATTTAACATAATGTTAGAAACATCAAGTACAAATATATTTTAAATGTGGATAGTTGTGTAATTTGCATAAATTGTTACTTAACTATAGATGCTCATATGAAGTGTTGTTGAGTTGAGGCGTTGTGCGTGTTAGTGATCGAACAGAATTTACGGCGAGTGTGTAAGAGTGTATATTTTTATATCCATTACTTGTTAAAATGGAAAATCAGGTAAAAATCATCTTGTAAGTAAGCTTGAGAATCATACTTAATATTATCGTGAATTAACATACAATCGATAGTTAAAAACAATTGATGGTATTAATACTATAGATTTTATCGATACTATTGTTTCCTACACATTTAGTAGTATCAAAACTATCGATAGTATTCTTTTTCGATTATTAGATATGAAACTATAGATAAAATCGATAGTATTGCACTTAGCCGATTGTATTGTATTCTTGTAAACTATCGATGGAATCGATAGTATTGATAAAATCGATGGTTGTATCGATGGCATGGGCTATCGATGGCGGAAACATCGATAGTTTGGCAACACTACTGATTACATGTCATAAGTGATGAGTGATCAATGTTACGTTTTAAAATAATGTTACTTATCCGATATGACCCGAATGGAATGTTGCATTACATTTTATAATACCGTTTTACGTATATCTTTATATTTAAAAAAACTAAATAAGCGATACTAATGTCATCTAGGTAATTCTTTTGATACGCCAATATTCTAATAATAAAATGTGAGTAGATGGAATTAGTGCAGTTATAAGATTTCCAAAATAAAGTTTTATTATTTATTTATAGAACTTTAAGCTCGCTAGGTTTATTTTGTAAGGGTTGCCCTTCATCAATAAAACACTTGTATTTTTTATTAGCTCGTAAAACACAGAATTAAAATTAAAATAATGGTGCGTATGTTCCCTTTTTATCTCTATTATTAATATAATTGAATGCTCCTTAGTTTTCTCCACGAATAAAAAATCTGTCTTCTCACGCAACACATAGAAGCCATCTTTATAACAGCAACATTACAACTGTCAGCTGAGTTTAGTTTACGTCTATCAAGCAATGGTGGTATTATGACTATGACCTCAAGAAAATAATTTTAAAATTTGGATTATTTGGTGTTTGATAGTACTCATATGTTTGAAAATATCGTAAAAATGATATTAATACGTTTAAATTGATGTTGTTAAAGTGCGTGACATGATTTTGTAGAATAATAAGTGACGTTCATTTTGTGTAAGTATTGAATCTTTGTTGTTCAAACGCAAAAAACAACACGTTTCGTTTTGATAGAAAACTATAATTTACTTTATTTTCACTAAAGTTTTTATTATATACGTCCATCATAACTTTGATTGATATGCAACTGTGATATTCGTAATATTGCTCCTGACGTTGTGTTAATTTTAGTCAATACGTACTGTTTATTATTATGTTTCTGTTCAATCTACTAGAACCATACCTTTTGTCGTAAAAATAGTTTATCATTTATATGTTATTGCTCAAAATTTAACGAAATGCATGATTTTATTTAGCATATTTGACCATATGCATGTTTTTTACATTATGTACATTTATTTATTGTGAATTTGGGGTATTTGTATTTGAAACATTTACTTTTAAAGAAATAGCTTGTAGTAATAAAATAATAATGTAGATTTAAAAAAAACATTTATATTATTTCAGGAACATAATCTGGTAATGAAAATGGTCTCCAAATTATTATGAGTATAATAATTACAATAATATATTTTTATTATATTTTTTTATTTTGTGATTACTTTTTATAAACAATATTTATTTACAACATTATTAGGATAATTTGTAATAGAAATCATTATTATTGGGTAACAATTTTTTCAAAATATAAATGTAATTATCAAATTCATAAAATTCTAATTAACTTATATTTGCAATTAATTGTTTGTGTTTGAGACAAACATATTGCCATACATATATTTTCAAAGTCAATGATAATGCAATGTTTTTTTATTATCTCATATAGTAATTACCAATGCATTCATTATAATGTGGAAAATGTATATGTCAGCCACTATCTAAAATTCAAAAACTGATTTATGCTGTCAATGTTTTGTCGGTATCCCCAAGTTGACCACACTGGTTCTATCTCCTCAATGAAAACTTGTTTCTTTTCAGTTCCATGGGTTTTAAACACAGATGCAACTGTTACTAATTCTCTTAGGCTTGTCATTTGTATAGAGCCAAGCAGTTAAAAATTTGCAAAGATGTTGTACGTGTTTCATGTGGATGCTGGTCAAATGACCACATACGACATGAACCTAACCTTACAAAGGTAAGTGGGTTGTTTCATTAAAATTAGGAAAAAAAAACTTAAATAATTAGCTAATGTATATTCAAATAATTTGTCCTATATATATGCAAATATTAATGATATTATTCATAATCTTTTAGTTATTTTGAGACAGTATATAATGTTAATTACTTTTTAATAGCTAATATTTATTGTTTACTAGATGACCTGTGGGAATTTTTGTTCTATATAATTATTAAACAAAATCAATTTGATTCTTTTCTAATGTTTACATTTTACAAAATTTCTTTGAGAAAAGTATTTATTGTTACAATATGATTGTTGGAGACTATTTATTTACATGTATCTATAATACATATATAAATATGTCACAGAATGTCTAAAGTTGTGAAAAAGCTATTCATAATTGCCCGTGTGTATTTATATAACAAGAGTCATAGTTTTTTATTATTTTGACACAAGACAAACACATTATTATATATATGGTGATGTGACAATTTAAATTTATATATTTATTGTATACATTTTTAGTGTTGCAAGTTTGAAGTCTGCAATAGAAAGAAAGACCAAGATACCTGCAAACTCTTTGGTGCTTCTCGTGAGTGGTGGTGAGGTGTTGCTGTCAGACCATATGGTGTCCTCATACAGTGCAGGCACTGACACCAATCCAATATATATGTTCAGCAAACCCTCAGTCAAGGACAGCAGATTCAAACCATCATGTAAGTCGCAAGTTTATGATTAAAATAATATTTGTGAAAAATATAAACTAAATATAACTAGTGGCCTTGTAATATACACCTATGGTATATCTCTATCCCTATGGTATATATTAATCTCTATTGAATATTGTTGCGGCTTTTGCCACATTTTTGGGAAAAACATGCTCGGCTAGGTTGGATTGGGAGTTACGCATATTATTAGGACTAGATTAGGCGAACAATCATTAGGCATTTGTATTAAATCAATAACGCATTAGCAAAAAAGAAAAGAACAAAAAACAGTTCTGTAGCCATCAGCCCCAACAATAGCAGGTGTATTTCAAAACTGACTGTAGTCGATAAGTAGAAAAGAGGAGATAACCACTCTACATTTGCTGTTAATCTCTTTAGTGTTTGAGTTTTATCTTGATTAATACATTTGAGTTTTATCTAAAAGAACAAACATATTTAGGTAGCAGGATTGGTTATTGAATAGATTTTCGAACAAGATAACATTGTCAGTCGTTATTATTTGTTTTACTGATAGTTTTATTAATTTGTATGAAAAGTGGCTAGCTACATGTACTATGGACTTTATTCTACTCTGAAAATATTTTAAATTGTAAAGTAATGGAAATGGCTAAAGTTTTTGTTATACTATTATTTTGTTCTCATACTGTATATTTGGTTGTGATGTTTTACTACAAATATGTTTTATCTTATCTCAAATTGTTCTACTAACAATACTATGGTACAGCTGTAGTTAGTCTTGTTTTCCTATCGCAGTACAAGCTAACAGGTGTTAAAGTTATCAAAATTATATTATACTCGTATTTTACTTATATACCTACTTTGTCTGCATTATAAATTCAAAATTGACGAGTAGTTACACATACATTTGGGTGCAATCAATTTTACTTTACGCTGATGTTTGACAAATATTTGTGAACACTATCTTATAGTTAGTTACTATTAGCCTAGTATTGGTGATACAATGTGTTTATTTGTGTTCATTGTCGATTTTAGTTTGCGGCGATTTGAGTCCAATAGTGGAGCTAAGCACGGGCGAGTTTCGAAGCGACATTCGCGGCGCATTCGACAGCAAATCGGTCGCGGAGTTGAAGAGCGCGGTGGAGACTTGCTGCTCGTCGGTGGCTAACGTGCGCACGGTCATATCGTGCGCGAACCTCGCTCAGCAGTTCAGCGAGTATGCGCATGAGGTGTCAAGAAGCTGTGAACAGCTGGTACACGAACAGCATTTACAGCATCAGGTGAATGAAATTTCTATGGTTATAGAGAAAATATTTTTATGGGTTGTGATGATCGTTATCAAGAAATTATTTGTGTGCAGCTTTAATATATATTAAAATATAATATTCAAAGAAATTCTTATAGAATATACACTTTTAGTGATTGACCACAATGAGAATAAAATACCAATACCATTTATGACAACTTTGAATTTAATTTTCTGAAAAAGATTTCCTAGTGAATGAAATTCTCCAGTACGCAAAAGCGACTTTTTCAAGTATTATATAATAAAATTTAACTGGAGTCCTGTGACAAGATTAAACTATAAAAAAATAATACATATTGTCTACTGTCTAATTAATACATATTTAAGATTTTGTCTTTGTAGTAAACAAATAAAAAGTAATGAAATTATTATTATATACTTTACGCTACGGACCTAGCTCCTTTGTACTACGACGCGCCTGACGTCAGATTTTTATCATAGTTTTTTATTATACTTTTGTATTATTACAATCATAGATTGACCATAGTATGCTCGATAAGACTTATTCACGGCCGTTGTGTTGATCCTTTATGCCGCGAATACAGAAACTACCAGACTGACGCGCTACCAGAAAGCGCGGAATCTGTTTACTTGTACTGACTACAACCGCGTATAATGATTTTTTTTGTTGCGGATACAAGAAAATGGTTACAATTATGTGTACGGCCGCAAATCGAGCCGGAAAAGGAGCTTTGACTGTACTTGATTATATATTCACAAACTCGTCATTTAATAGTTTGTCCAAATAACATGGGGCAAATCGATTAATAAATATTTGGATATGATTAGTGCAACAAGGATACTCGTCTTAGGTTATTTAGAAGACGCAATCTGTGTCGTCATGTTAGTTTAAACTTGAAAGCAGGGATATAAATAGAATATTTGTTTGTATAGTTGTCTATAGATTTATGTCACTTTAAAAATACGAATCATAATTATCTTAAAAATAGAACGAAGTGAGAAATTTCTTTGCAATTTTTTATAGTAAAACTGCCAAGGTTGGCGATGAATATTTATATGGATTTATATCATTGTATACTTGAGTTATTTTTAATGATTGACGTATTAATACAATGAATCATACACCTGGTCCAGTGGACAGTATAAATTATCTATCTAAAAAAAACACGCTTTCTACACTCACAGCCCTGCACTAGGATTTTCTCCTGTGTCGCGGGTGCCATGGCGGCACAAAGACAAATACACAAACACCCAGACCCAGAACAGAAATCTAAATTCATCATTCAGATGTCTGTTAGGCCGGGAATCGAACCCGGAACCCACTGCGCGTCAGACCGGTATGGTGACCGCTCCGCCACGCGGGTCGTCAGTCTATCTACGCATACTGCTTTTAATGTTCTTTGTATATATTCAGGGTTGGACCGCGGTTGTTGCGAATTTGGAAGATATTTACAATGAATTCTGCGAAAGATCAAGAAATTTTAAGGAATCATTTAAGAAGCATCGCCAGAAAAAAGAAGAATATGCTGAAAAATTAAGAACGTACGTAAGCAGTTATTGTTATTATAGTATTTTTCTTATTTGCAAAGGTCATTTAATAATCATTATTATGGATAGTGTAAATGTTTATAATATTTTAGTATAATTAAATAATTGCAAAAGTTATTTTGATAGCTATTATTATAACTATTTAATGCTATTAATGTACACATTCCTTAATAATATTGCAATTATACTGATTTAAAACAGATAATAAAGTTCAAAGTTCGATCCTCCTTGGGTTGAATTTTGAAATGTATTAATGTTATACTCAAGATAGTTATTGTTTATCGTTATTAAACCAACGCAAAAATTAAATTAACCTGTTTATCTGAAATTATATTTCTATTATAACGATTTAGATAATAATGACGATAGAAATTCTTTGGTTTGATTTCGATGGGATCGTCTACATAGCTATTTATGCCCAATGACAGCCTGGTTGAGCTCTACTAGTTTTATAGGGATAGTGCTTTAAATCAGAGAAAGTTGTATTATGGATTTTAACTTGTCCGTAGTAACGTATCTGAGACCAAACTCAGGTAGAACAAATCCTATTTGGAGATAAAAAAAATGTCCCTAAGCAACAGTGCTTACTGTAAGCAGTGTTGCATGCTTCTTTGGTACTTATATAAAAAAATCATAATATAGGTGCATTTTTTTATTTCCCAGGCTAACAGTAGTATTGGAGTCGCTCGGAACAATCCCTATCCTGCCGGCGTTGCAGCTGAATGCTGAGGCGCATAGGTTTTCCGCCTTCGACGTGTTTGAGGATACAGACTTTGAGGGACAGCACTACAGGAGCCAGCCCCTAGAGAGCAGCTCCGAGAACAGAGGGACCCAGGACTTCGGTGTGGGGGTGTTCAAGTTATCGGATGAGGATGGTGAGATTTTTATCTATTTTGCACTTATTAAGTTGAAGAAGAAAATATTTATTTTGCTTATTATTTATTATGGCAACAACAAACGTATTTTGGACGTAACATTTTTTGGCACTTTTTAACTGACTATGTTAGGAAGCGAGTGATACTTTTTCCGTTAGCGTTGTGTATGTATGCATGTCTATTTTTAAGCAGGGTCAAATCAAGTTTTAGAAGAACTTTTCCAGCTGCGTTTGTCAACGCGTGTAGCACCTTATTAAAATGATCTCTATTTTTATATAGTTTATTGTTCAGTTCTTGCTTTTTCTTTTTCGTTTAATATTTTTAAGCTGTCGTGTTTTTGGTTTTTTTATTAATTTATTATTTTTTTGGTAATATTTCTAAAGTAACAACTTATAACAATTTATCACAATATACTTTTTGATCATAATTACTTAGGCCATCTATTGAAAAACAAATTAACTAGTACACCTATTTTTTTAAACGGCGCGCTTTAATTATTTCCAATAAGGTTCGAAACTCTTTTACAACTTTAAATATAGACGTACATTATGTAGTCAAAACTAGTATTATCTATTGTTATAAGTTATAAATATAATATATATTATATATGAGCTGTGATTGCCAAATGGTTGAAACTCGGTCCATCAATCGGTAGTCCGAGGTTCGAATCCCAGGCACGCACCACTGATTTTTCTAAAATTATGTACTCATTACAAGTTTATTATCACTGCTTTACGGTGCGAGAAAACATGATGAGGAAACCTACACATATGAGAGTTCTTTAAAAAAAAATCTTAAAGGTGTGTCTACCTATTCGCACTTGGCCAGCGCGGTGGATTATGGCCTGAAACTCTCTTAATCTGAGACAAGACCCGTGCCAGCAGTGGCACAATAATTGGTTTACGGACAAATATAAATATAAATTTAAAATTATTCCTATCATTTATAACTAATAACTGATAGGAAGGAATTTTTGTCGAACTTCTGAAAGGTTATGAATATTTAGTCGTATCTATGTCGCGTATGATAATACAATGTTAGCCCCACGTGTATTGCGGTTACGTGTAATCCTTTCGCGTGTATTATGTATGAGACATTTGTATTCAACAATTATATGTCATGTTAGATATCGTAACACGCAATTCATTTTTATGTAAATGATCTGTTCTATGGTTATGTACCTAGACTAAAAAGAAAGACTACGTACCCTTCACGTAATATCGAACGAGGGATTTTAATTGCCACGGTAGATTTAATGATTACAGTCGCTAGAGAGATAATTCCGAATGAGATTTTTTATTAGTTATTTTTACATTAGGTGACATATGACGGCAATTTTATTTTTTTATAAGCGTTAAACATATACAATAGTGTAACTTATCTGAGATTGGGCTCTGAATAATGTCGGCTTATCTTTTATTGTATGTATATTGTGTGAGTAATTCGCTTGTACGTCGTTAATAGTTTGAACAATATAACCCACATATTTTTTTTCTGATGATTAGTCTATTTAATTTTTGGTCTGAGGTTATGTCGTAACAAACCCATGCTACGTAACTTGAATATTACAATGTATGAGATATTTGTTTACATACAAACAATATGATATAGGTTTGTAATATCTAATATATAAAATTCTCGTGTCACAGTTTTCGTTGCCATACTCCTCCGAAACGGCTTGACCGATTT
>DWLI01001630.1:0-14986 GCA_018249915.1 Cecropterus dorantes dorantes | reverse complement strand
TGAAAGAGGCTGAAAATCGGACGAGATGGAAGCGAATTATCCACTAAAGCACGAAGGACTTTCAGGGACACGACCTTCAGAAATGAAGAAACGATAAAAAAGAATCATATAAGTATTTCAGTTTTTATACTTAAATAAACCTGTTGACTAAATGGAAATAGTATGTGAGGGAGGCTCGAAGGACCAAAATCTATGCTTACCAAAGCCCGTCTCAACTCGTGCGCTCGTGCTGCGAGCGTTCTCGCAGACTCCGCCATCTCGGCGACTGCGCTTGCGCACGGGAACTGCTGCGCCGCGGCTTTCGTCTTCGCCACCGTGCTCGCGAGCGCGTCGGATAAAGCGTCCGAACACCGCAACGCTTTTGCTTTTAAACCCGCGTGTTGTGCGCTCCTGTAAAAAATGAAGATTCGTTGTTATTGACTTAAGATAATATTTTACTATGACATAAATCAACAGATAGGAAGATATTAACAAAATATTATCTTACTAATATTATTAATGCGAAAGTTTGTGAGGATGTGTGCATGTTTGTTACTCTTTCAGACAAAAAATACTGATTGCATTTGGATGGTATTTAGCACACAAATAGCTTATGGCCTGGATTAACACCAAGGATACTTTTTACCTTGGTACATGACCCAAGCGGGCGGAGCCGTGTGAAAAATGATAGTAATCATTTCATATTCATAATAGTTTACTCCTAAAACTTCAGTTCAATACGGTTTATGTGAATACAAATGTCATCGGTCTATAAAAAATCTATTACTGTGCATACAGTTATAGATTTTCTTACTTATATTTTAATATTCACGTTCATGAGCATTAATTAGATAACTTCGTGCTATATAAACTTATTTTTTTTATGTATCTATGGTTTCTTATTATTATTAGAATAACACAATATTAATAAATAAATACCTGTGCACTGTATCTCCAACATGGACTATCCTATGAGCGCTCAACACGACGAATTTGCCGTGAGCGAGGAAGACATCTGGAGGCTGGCCCATCTCGATGGTCCTCAGGAATGCCTCCACAGCCGTGGCCAGGTGAGCCCCGTACGTGGCTGTCTGTGCTGCGTAGAACGCTGCCAGCTGTCTGTCGTCTGATGGCAACCTGGTTGATGCTGCAACAGCGCTGACCTGTAACAGGGAATAAGTGTTATTGTAAACTAAGATTTGTTGTCGTTTAATCTCAAGCATGATCAAACCTAAGTGATATCTAATAGCGATATGTAGAACCTGTAGCTTTAAACTGCTGATTAAATTTGACAGTTTTTACTTGTTGTGAAGAATTTTTCGCACTAGAATTTATATATTATAAAATTATGTAATTTTGTAATATCAGTAAAAAATTAAATTACAACGCTTCATACTAAGTCATCGAATGTAAAACAACGGGTTTTATTTAGACGTACCTATAATCCGGCTCGAAGGACCAACAGTCGTATACACAAAAAATATCCAAATTTTCGGTTCTCAGAAAGCATATTCAAAAATTATATGGCCTATATCACTCTGCAAATTGAAGCTATTGTAATGAAACATCATATGTCATAATCTGTCAAGCCGTTTCTATTGTAATGCGTGCCAATGTGTCCATTTCAGGACATACGCTGGATGAATATTACCCTACTTCTGACGCAGTCGGGTAAATATACAGTTTCTACGTACCTCGCCCGCGTGATCCGCGTCCCTCACGAGCGCGTCGAAGGAGGCGCGCAGCTTCTCCGGCAGCGCGGCGCGGAACTCCGCGTTCCGCCGCCCCACCGCCGAGCGCGACTCCAGCCGTACGTAATCGTACTCCTCCGTCCACTCGTGCTCCGGGACTGCTGCTGACCGCCTGAGAATATCATGAATTGAGATTGAGTGGACGTGGCTATGATTGCTCCTAGCATGTGCGTATACTATTGTCCGTGTTTGTACGTCTTTACATAAGTTTAGGTATCCATAGAAATCTAGTTGCAATGCACTTCACTATTACTTAATAAATAAATTATACTTTTGGCACTCATAGCCGCACATAACGATGTTATAGCCCCGCGTCGTAGATGCCCCGCCCAGAGGACATACACAAAATCGAGTACCTAAAAAATGAAGATTTCCATCAGAGAGTCTGGTAGAGTCTAGGCTCTACCAGATTCCCTGACGAAAATATTCATTTAAAGTTACTTTGTGAGGATCAAACCTGAATACATACTCCTATATACTATCCAGTATAAATAGACAAAAAAAAAACAGGTATTTGAAAGGCTTTGTTTTCATATTTTGATATTCGATAGTGGAAATAAACCTTGCATTTCCAACTAACCTGAATAGCAGAGACGCATTGCCGTGTATAAAGGACGCAGCGCGTCTTACGTCTTCTGTAAGGGAGCGTGCACACGCGATGAGTTGGTCTAAGGCGTCTTGCGTGCCGTCCGTGGGTTCTCGGTCGCGTTCCAGCCGCTCCGGCGCCCAGTCGCCCGCGTCCAGCGCGCTCGTCGCTTCATGTGTGATTCGCTCAGCGTCTTTTAATGCCTTCACCAGCGGCCGTAGCTTTACTGCGATACCTGATACAAAATAAGAATTCAGAATCAAATCCACTGCATCACTATGTAAAATTATTCTGATAAAACGTTGTTTGAAGAACCAACAATCTATAAGCATATATCTTCTACACACTCAAGGCTTATGTTGTATACTAATATTTCCCTTTAATATTCAGAAGTTTCTTGACATATTTTTGTATCAATCTGGGTTATTACACTTATTACATCAATGGGTAGACTAACAAATATTTCAATGGAATGGTTTTCAAGTAACGACCATATGTAGACCAAAAACTGTCAAAATCGGTTCGACGAATGTAAGTATCCGCTAGATTCATAAAACTTCACTGCTAGATAAGTCATTCCTAATTGTCGCAGATATAATGCTCCTGTGCCATTATATCTGCATCCATCTGTAGGGAAGTCTTATCCAGCAGTGCAACAAGAATTCAAATCGATCTGTGTGCAATACATGGTATCGGATGCGTAAGCACGTAACCGCAAATTAATAAAACACAGGATCATTCAATCTGCGTCAACTAGGGAAACCTCATGGGAAACCAGCTGTAGAACTTAAAATTCTTCTATCAACAATACCTTTATCTTGCGCATCGTGCGCGTTAGCCAGCGTGGCGTCAGCGAAGACGGCGAGGTCGTGCAGCGCGGCGCGGAGACGCGCGCCCGCCACGCGCACGTCGAGAACACGCGGCCGCAGCGCGCCGCGCCGCCGCCACCCCGGCCGCACGTACGACAGCAGCCGCGATACTGCTGCTGATGCCTCCTCCTGATATGTACATAGGTTTATTATGAGATTAAAGTAACATATGCAAGATACCAATATCTTGCATGGAGCTAGCTTTTATTGCTCGAGTTCCGATCCGGTAGTAGTGTGAGCAAAATTATTGCAACTGACAATTTAAAATTGCTCCCGTAGACCTATGTAAAATAATTTTCATTGACATTTGACATTTCCTTTCAGTTCAAACGAACATACAGTCCACCTAAATGGGATTCTACCTAAAGCCAATCACATACGTTGTAATTCTTAAGAACTGAGTTTTTTCATTTCTACTTTACCCGGCTCAGCCCAAAATTGATAAGTTAGACCCATCTACCTAAGTCCTAATTATGATTTGCTCTGATTACTAATTATCAATTATTATTTATGCAGCGAATGGATACCCAAATAGTTTATGCGTCACAGTACATTGGATTACATTGAGGAATTATTCAGTTTATTTATTTAACTCTACATTTATCATGTCTAACATTACTTATGAGCTTGCAGGCGATATGTTCGATTATCTGAGCGTCGTCAATCTCTGACGTACAATAAAATTACCGGGTCCATGGCCAAAGTGACTTAATTAGATAACTTATCGACCGATAAAAATGCCTCACATTGATAACATGTTATAATGATCGATCAAACCTGTTGCCCTTGAAATTATTTAATTTTTAATCTACGGAGCGTTAATACAATATCACTCCTGAAATATTTTTTTCACCTACCAGCTTCGCCCGGTGAAAAGTTGTTTGGAGTAACTCACCTGTAATCGTTCTAAAGCTTCTAAGGCAGCGTCACATGGTAAAGGAAGGGCGCGGGACCGCGGAACGTCGTACGTGCTCGACGCTGACGCGCCCGAGTTGGCTGAACTGCCGGAGTTGGCCGACGCACTCGACGTGGCCGAGGTAAGGGAACCCGTGCCACTGCACGCGGAGTCGGCGCTGGCAGGCCTGGGCGCTCGCGGCGCATCGTACCAGTCCGCCGTCGGCCTCGGGGAGTCGTATGTGCCGAGTCGGTTCACTGGCATCGGCGCTCGCGGCACGTCATAATGCGAACACTCTTCGATCTGCAACAAAATAAACATTCGGTTTTAAACTAAAAAAGTAAGGTACCGTATAATCTTAAACTAAGCACTCGAAGGCAACTTTGGAAGTTGGTCCAATTACATACTAAGTAGGTGTGCATGTGCATAGGTAAATCATAAATATAATTATGCACGCAGTCTTTATCAGTAAGAATTTGCAATAACAAGATTAATAATTAATAAAACGTGTAACTGCGACATACCTGAGCAGAATTATGCATAGTTTCCTAATCTTTTATCATATAAAGTAGGTAATGGTAAGATCAATAAGATAATATTCAAGAAATCACAAATACGTAGTTTTATGATAAAAATAATCATCAAAAATACGTGTAATACCTAACGTAAATCTTGAAACTGAGTTATTCCTGCGATATGTACTCGATAACTTTTCTTTATGCTAATAATTTCGTAAAAAAAAAAACAACTTACTTTTGTAAACGCCGGTGATTGTTGTGCCGGCAGTGGCTGATGGGCCACTGGCGCGGGTGTCCTTGTACGCCGCCGCTGTAAGGCGGAGCTCCCATCGAACACTCCAGCCACGATCCTTAATCTGTTCCCCGGACATATTCCCTGAAACCAGCCGACGTATGACATTAAATTCTCGTTAATCTCAACCTGGCCGCGACAAAACGAGCGGCGACGTAACGTCATTATGTTCACCGCAAAAACGGCCGGTGACCTCACAACAACGGTGGCTTCGACCGAAACAAGGTCTTGTTCTTGAAATTTATCCTTGTTTACAAAAGGCTAATTTTAAAGAATTAGTAATACTTCACTTTTATTCATTTTAAGCGGAATCGAGTAAATGGAAATAAGGTAACTTAAAAACCAATACTACCAACAAACATAATACCTACCACAAGAAATGACTGCAAGCGAATGTAAATTTTGTTATTAAATTTTCATTTACTTTAAATGTATAAATTACTAGCACAGTTTATGGTTAATAGAAACTGTAATTAAATTGGCAAAACTCTTAAACAATCCAAAAAACAAAGCAAGCAAAGGATTTGTGGTCAATCCAGGTAGGACTCTGAGTTTGATTATCAATTAACACCTACGACTATCCACAATTGTCAATTACCACTTACCATCGCGCGAACGCTTGCTAGTTTGCTACTTTGTAATAGAAACTTTTGATTACCTGTCGTCCTCTCAGCGAGCAGAGCCACCAGCCCTCGCTGCCGCCCGTGTTCTGCTCCAGGACGGTAAGCAGGTCGCCGCGTCGGAACGCAAGCTCGTCTGGTGACTCCGCTATATTGTCGTACAATGCTCGCGCCATACACTGTAACAAAATTTGGCTAATTAAATACTATATACGAACATCGCTTTAAACATGTTAAAAGTAAGAAGGTAAAAAAATATTTTAGCACATATTCTAATAAAATGGCAGTATACAGTAGATCTTGAAAGTTGGTATAAAAATATTTCCCGTTAATGAAAGCTTAAAAGATATTATATGTAAGTAAAGAAAGTAGGTATGCAATCTTTCCTTATCACAGCCGCGGGTATTCGAGAATGTTAACTATTTAAAAGATATTTTTCGGTACTTATAAAGTCCTTAAAAATAAGTAGACAGTCAAAAGTAAAGAAGATAAATCACAGTTAAAAAATTCAGATTGGAAAGCAAAAAACTCCCATTAAGAATACCTCAGTTTAACCTCATCGCAACAGTCATACTGTCCTACTCATGTCTCATATCGACGCGGCGCTATAAATCTTTTTTTAACAAATAACAGGAAAACCAAAAGTATCGTCTCTACTTGGCTGCGGTCTCTACATTAACCTGAATTAACCGTTCTCACAATTTCGATTTTTAATAAGTATTCTCTACATTCACTATCAACTGTAACTGATCGGACGAAAAGAAAGTCATTAAAATTGATGAAAAATATAAAATTGACAACACACTTGTGAATGATTAAATGCCAGACGTGTTTACATTTAACGATACCTATTAAACCACCTTAATGTACCACTTGAAGTTGGTAGAAGAGGCACTACCTACACACTTCTCTTTAGCATGCCTTCAAGTAATGTAAATTTGTTTTGATTGGAAGGATATAATTTAATGAAGAATTGCAATCTAGTAACTAAGCGTAGAGTCATAAAAGTCCAACACCCTTAGTACGAGTTCATTATTTTTCTTTCCTCAAAACGATTCTCGTTTACGTTTTCGTTTTGGGTCATACTTTAATTGATGATACGAAAACGTTAACAATGATTGTTTTGGGGAAACGTAATTACTTAGTACTAAAGGCACTGCCGTACCATTTAAATTTAATGCTAACTTCTAATAAGCCTTACATGACATAACATAACGCTAAGGAATAAAACTTTTAGATGATAGGGGTTGACCAAAGAGTAATAGCGTATGAAATACAATATCTATTAGATATTACCAGCTGTCACATATCAATTATGTATGAGATCGAGTTACAAACATAAAATTCACTACATCGAGGGGAACTTCGATGCAAGCCCACCTATCTTGAATGCCTTATTAACATCCGACACCTTTGCACCCACATAATTTGTCGCACGTGTGGTACAAACCATTTCTATTTTAACACACTCTAACGACGGAAGTATTTAGTGTGTATTATTTTTGACTAGCTGTGCCTCGCGGTTTCACCCGCTACTATATAAAAAACAAACAAAGCATGTTATATAGACTATAGCCTTCCTCGTGAAATTTACTACTCAACACAAAAAATACTTTAAATTTGAACTGGTAGTTCCTGTTCAACCAAACAAACTCTAATGCTTTATGATATAAATTATACATACAGAATTGCACTGATAAATACACTTAGGAACATATTAATGTAAGTTCTTATATTTGGCGAAGCGTGTAATTTCCTTTACTTATATTAATAATAGAAGCACTTGGTTTACTATTATTGAAAAAAGAAATCTTATCGTGTTTAAGGAATTATCATTATTAAACTTCACTTGTCCTAATTTGTACCTACATAATTTAATTCAGCTTCGCCATGACGCCATCTAATTATTGACTTACGAAGTTATCATTCCTCGCGGATATAGCTACATTGAAGTCTTCTGTTACGTCACGTCACGACTTGCGAACCTCGATTTATTTACTCTCATGTAAAAACCAGATTTTGTGTTAGTGCTACTAGACATGTACACCTGGGTGACTTTGCTAAATCCTTATATATCAACACAAGGACGTCCCTTAGAGGAATATACATAATGACTTGCATTTTTCGAAGGATCAGTTACTTGTCATATTCTGTCAAGGGTTAAGTACATCTTGCAGTTTAACGGTATTCGAAGGGGATTTCTTAATCCTGAATAAACCCTTATAATACCTATGGAAATTATAACTGTTATCGCTGACAGTTAAATTTTACGGTACGAATTGCATTGATCTTTTTTATATTTTACAACGCACACATATTGCGCGTAATGTGTGCAGTGATATTTAGGCAAAAAGGTCTATTCCACTTTTATAATTATAGATGCATATATTTACTACAAGAAAATAATAAATAAATACTGTTGTCTATTTATACTTATAAATATGACGAATATTAATTAGTATAAATAAACATGTATAGATATAGTTCAATCTTACGGCGTAGAATTTCTCGTTTTTATTATTATTTTTAACGTAAAATATAACAGATGTTTGGTACCTACACCTTCCCATGCTTATTTGCAAAGTACTAGAAATAGTAGATTAAATTCAATTGTCATTCAGCTGGCACGCACTAAGTAATCTTAGAAGCGGATAACGGATCGACAAGATAGGATTTTGTAACATAGGAGCGTATTTACCGTTTAATGATTAACTATACTATTTACCCCAAATATATTAGAAGGTGCGAGCAAAATAATTTATAAAATAAGACGAAGGTATCTAAGTGGAATAAATCAGCGATACAGGCGATACTGCAGCTGCAACGGCGCTCGTCCTAATTCGGGCGACGTTGCGCTGGCGATAATGATGGATTGCATTGTGCAACTGTGGGCGCGCGTTGGGGCAGGCCATGTCCGTTTCCGATACACGCAACCGTTTATGCAATCGTTTATCATAAAATTTGCGAACGGTTCGCAAGAAACAATTAATTTATATGTCCCTTTAATTGACATTTAACCTCGAATTATATAAACATAATAAAACGGATCCCTCACTCAAATTTTGGTCAATCAAATTCACATGGAATTTATTTATACAAAAAGCAAAGGGTTAATTTTAATTAAGCGGTATAGTTGTTTTTATATTATTTAATAAATATTTAATAAACGTATTGACCTATTCGATTTTTAAATCATATATTTATTATTGGTACACACACATAATAAATTGTTTAATTTTCTATGACATGTTGATAAAATAAATTATTTGATTGTAATGATAATATTTGTAAAATATCGGTTTTTTTTTATGAACACTAGGTTATTTTTTTACGAGTACGTACCCCTCTCTCCGAAACCTTCCTCACATTCCTATCTTTAAACGCCTTGCAGTTACACATTATCACAACCTATACTTATTTCAATTACGAAACAATTAACTCTGCACGAGAATAACGCGTTCACAACACAAAGGACAAAACGGTACTGGTCTCGTTAGCATCAAAACAAGTTAAATATATGAAGTTACTGAATGAAATGGGAATTATTAGACCCGATCGAAGATGAGTCAATATCTACGCAGGCCTTACGACGTCAGAGGCGTATAAAGATTGAAATATTCCGGCAATAAACGGGATAACGTACACATTGTCACGTAACACTATGGTGTTTACACACTACTGTACACATGACGAAATTTGGTTACTCGGGTTTATACACGAAATGTTTCAACTTTTGTATGTTTGACCCAAACCTGCCTAGGGCAACTGACACAAGGCGGGAAAATGTACAAAAAGAAAGACGAGTGCATTTCACGTAAAGGATTACTGCATAAAACATACTTTAGAGAACATCCTAACTCTGCCAGCTGCGCTGTACTAAAATCCTTTTAAGAAAGGCTTAAGTTCATGCAGATTGACAGACAAAAGAATGGTCAGGCTGAGCGTTATGTACACAAGCACTTAGATGGAGTTAAAAAACTCTATTTATAGAAACTGGCTATACAGGAACTGGCTAGAAATAAACATAAGGCTGTACCACTTGGTTTCTTATAAGCACACTGATCTGAAAGTATGACAAGGATGCTGCGAGGCGGATAGTGAATCATGGCGCAAAACATTCGCAGAATCGCGCGAGCTTCGCATTACGCACTGCGCTTTGGCTCCAATCGCACTGAGACGGTGAGGTCATTGACTGCCTCTTACTGCTAAGATAACAAAGCAACGCTAATGAATGACTTTTTCAAAGGTTTGTTTGCCGCAAAGTTTGGTTTTAGCAACGGGCCTGAGTGTTGTTCCAAATTCCTGATATCCAAAAATACACTTACAGTTTCCTGTTAAAAAAAATGTAATACAACGTTTATTCCCATGTTTAACTAAAATTAATTTCAAAATAACAAGTATTCGTATTCTACATGTACAAAAATATCTAAAGTATTGAGATCAAAAACCGCGCGTCTAGACTCTACATATAATTTATTTTTTGTCTTTTTAAATTTTGTTATACAACTTTAAAGAAAATGTCTTTGTTTTTCAAATATCTTTTTCATCGCCAAACAATAAATAACACTGACACACAATTCACGAACAGTCTACTACTTTCGAAGTTTGTCGTAGACCCGTTAGAAGCGGTCATCCTACGTGTTCATTCTAAACTTTTTCTAGTCTCGCCTTATCGCCATTTATCTTGTCACTTTAAATTAAAAGTTTACGGTTCGACCCACAATTAAAACTTCAATATTTGATTCATACATGAATGTAAATAAATTTTACAACTAAGCAGTAATTTAATATTGTTATTTCATCAATTTTTATGACCCACGATGTCCTAAAAATATAGTGCGCTATTTAAATATTACTTAAAATGTTAGTACAAGTATACCAGGAACATAAATCGTTTTTAATTGGTAAACAAACGTAAATGATTCGACGTAATGAATCCTCTTCCCTAGATCCTTTTATTCAGGGAATAAGTTATCAGACATTTCTTTGGGGCTGTGACCCTTATAATTAAATTATGTTGGTTTTCCTTTTAGGTCTTATGGAAATTGTAGTTCTATTAAGTAACTTAGTCATAATTCAAAATTTAAAGCAAAAGTTTTAAATATAATTTTAGATATACTCCATACCTTTAAAACCTGAGGGTATAAAAGTATAGATATAATGCTTATGACTATTTATTTTTGACAGTAGGCTTGTCAAAAATAAATCATGAATAGGTATTATTTATAGTTTTGAATAGTAAATAATTTCTTAGTAGATTTCATAACGAGAAAACCGCAATAACAAATGATTAAGCATGCAAGTGTGAGGTGGTTGTGGTTATGAGAGAATCAATCGACTAAAATAACGTATTTCGCGCAAACAAATGTCTTAAATCCTAAACTTGGTTAAAAACAAAAATATTTGTGATATTGATGTTTTCGTTGTAAATGTAGTAAAACACATAATTATATATAGGTATAGTAAAACACGCATGTACATATATGTGCTAGATAAGGAAAGTATCACACGGCCGACAGTATGACGGCGACAAACGACGGATATGGGCGACGGCTACTGACGGCAAGGGGAGATAGTTTGCTACCGTCGACGAAAATTGTCGACATCAACTTTCGCTCATTTATTGGCACCAAAAGCTTTAATCATTGTCACTACATGTTTATTTTTTTAGACAGATTAAACAATCTGCAATCTGCAAAACAATCTCTATGTAGAGCAATAAACATAATGAAAATAACCTAATCTTAGTCCTCGATAATAGAAACCCAGCAGTGTTCGACTTCTGATAGAACCTCTGTTCTGTATGAGGTAATTTATAGGTGTCCATAAGCGGCAATGACCACTCAACATCAGATGAACTGCACGCTCGTTTGCTACTACAATATTTAAGGAAACATATCTAACAATTATTTAAAATCCATATCCACAATTAAATCCATATGAGTTACAATGAGGTCTTACTAAATTATTGTTTATAACAGAACTTTACGTCAGACCCGACGTAAATGATTAGCGTACAAATATGTAGGTAGGAAGTTCTCGTAATAGTCATTCATTGTTAATGAAAAACAATATATAGTTATCGTAAATATTGGGATGGTACGTGACCGTGTTACACAAAATACACCCAACTACGCAATACAGGTGGAAGAATGTATGAAATTTACAACGATTAAGTATATTACGATGATTGTAGTAGTATAGATTAGACGCCCAATTCTAGAAAATCGTGCTCTTGTTGATAACCATTTTTTTGCGATTTTATTTAATTTAAGTGATAGAGGTAGTCAACGAGTATGGAGAGAATCTAATGGCAAGTGGTCACTGCAGTGCACATCAGTAACTAACATCAAATAAGATTAATTATACCTATTCTTATCTGGGATTGACCAAGTCGGACACACGCGTTGCTACTCTTGACACCCTTCAAACACAGAAGCCCTTAACACTGTTGTTATAAGCCCGAAATATTTATTTTTCGTCTTATTACCATGAAATACTTATTTCCGTACAAAATACTTACTAATACGAAATACTTATTACTGATATATTTCGATTATTTGAATATAGTGCCACTGGAATGGAACGATATAACTTACTATCACTTTTCAGCCTTTAATATGTTTTGCGTAACAGCTTTTGATTTAACTACGTATATAAAAAATAGCAGAAGTGCCACATGTAAAGTATGAAATTACAAATGTTTTTGCGGAAAATAAGAGATTCAAAATTGAAATTTAATTACATCCAAGGGTTTACAAAACCACACACGTGCGACAAATGTCGTCCAGTCATGCGTTTGGTCAGTTTTCGCGCTCGAATAGTGTGTCATGTGGCGGTGGGTCGAAAATCAATGAGGGATGCAGGGGGTGAATGGAGGGGCGGCGACCTACGAAGGTCGCCCTCCGCTCGTAGTACGCGGCAGGGTAACCCGCATGCGCACTCTGAAGCTGGCATATTTTTAATTGTTACCATTTGTGTGTTAATTACTGTCTTGAAACATTTTAGGGTTACATACTCAACACGTAGAGACATTTTAATTTAAATTTCTTTGTAATCTTTTTTCTTGCTAATTAACCCTTCGTTTTCTTTGTGAAACGATTATAAAATACTAACAAATATAAAAGTTTAAAAAAAAAGGTTTCGATGTACAAGTTGTTGTACATCGAACATCGTACGTTAAAATTAAATATGTTAGTAAATATTTACATTTTAGTTAAATAATTATCAACGGTAAAAAGGTTCGCATAGAAAATAGCATATAGAAATAATAAATAAATCTTATTGTAGGTACCTTGAGGTCTAACTAATTACTTTAATGTGCGGTCTAAAATATATCAAAAAGATAAAAAGCACTATTTAAAAAATAGCAACGTGTCTACTCGTATATTCCAATAGAATTTATAGTACGAAATTTCAGTTGTACCAGATCTGATCCGCAATATATTTTATATCTATTATCACCTTATAACAACGTGTTTTATTATAGACCCTGATATTTTTTGGTTTAAAAATATTATAGGTGTTATAGGAGGCAACCTAGTATTTTTTTATCTTCAGGAATAACACATAGCACATCTGTTGCATACCTCAGGTAGAACCCTAATCCTATCTAGGTTTGATCATAGATATCCATGAACTACACTTGCCTCTAACTATCAAGTGGGTTGCATGCTAGTTTGATACGTCTATAATATAACTAATCTTTCATGTGCAAGGAAAAGATTGATTTAACATTGATTAATCGTCTGACTGCCCACGTGAGGCCCACCACCATCTTTCTATCTGAGTAATTATCTATTCATCAACGTTTTCACCTATTTAACAACGCCGAAGTTCGTTTAACAAAACGAGCACAAAGCCAGTCTATTAGTACTGTTGTATCAAACAGTATTACGGGTTTTTTAATAGTTCGTGTAGGGGTCTACTCAATTAGGAACAATACATATATATATGTATATTGTCAATGGATTTTACTTGAAATAAAAATATTATTTACGTTTGTACACAAATTTGTTTATATATATTTTAGAAAAAGCTTTATAACGTACAGAAATTTATAAATTACCAAATAAATCCACCACGCAAATGATTTTGTATTCGAGTCCTGGTGAGGCAATGATGCCCACACAGGCGATGAATTCAGATTTATGTGCTATAGGCACGACGTAAAGAATCCTAGTGTAGGACTAAGTAATTATAATGGGTTATTTATTACTAATACATTCAAATCAATATCCAAACGTAAACGTTACAGGTATGTTACATTAACTCTCTAATCTCTGAAAACATAAACCGACCTTTCTACTCGCAGTTTAATCGAGGTGTAATATTGACACTTAGTATAAGCAAAATTCCGAGAAAACTACTTTCTAACCGTTAAATTATTAGATTCTGTAGAGTACTTTATTAATGACTGTAACATTCATATGCTAATATATTAAGTTAATTTAATGCACTTATATGCAGCAATAGGAGTAGACACATAAACAGAATAATATACTAGGAAACGAGACGACTGAAAATAGTAACCACGATACAGTTTTAATAATACCGCGCTATGTCGCTCCCGTTGTAGAGACGATACGACCGGCGCCATGAATGAACTAACCGCATTACTTCAGTGTTTTGTATAGAATACTCATGTTTTTCAAATAAAACTGACTCATAAATATTTAATAAATAATTTCGACGCCTTCCATTAATGTCCACTACAGGACACGGGTGTCCTCCACCAGAGTGACTATTTAGAGTACATTAGATCATAGACAACTTCGTTGGCCAAGTGCTGATTATTGGTAGGTTTTGTACACTCTAAAGAACTTCTTTTTTTAAGTTTTCTTAGGCTCATATATTTCCTTGCGACATTTTCCACCGTTCGCAGGATAATAAATGTATAGTGCGCCTAAATATCTAAAGCTTCTACCTGGATTTCGATCCGAGAATCCGAGGGTCCGAGAATGCGGGATAATAAAGTAAACCTAAGTTTATAATATAAACACTTTATGTTTACAGCGTTATAATTAAATTGTACATTGTCATATCTAGGCTAACAAACAGTCGAGAGGGACTCGCTCTCTGAATTGTATCTGAAATATTTATTGCGATCATGAATTGCAAGTGCTGGAGATAAACTCAAACTTATTTTAACATTGCGAAGCGGAGCATAATGAGCGACGCAAACTGGGTTGCCAGATTTTTTGGAAAGATTCACATAATGGTACATGAAGTCAACGTAATGGCATGATTGATTCAAAGCTCACAGAATTGAATGTTCATCATATATTATCCATACATGTAATAAAAATGACAACTTGTGTTTGTACATAGCATATGTTTACAAAGGTAGTGCCCGTAGTTTGAACGACAAGAAAAAATACTTGAACAGGAATTTGATTGAAAGAAATAATTATGAAATTAATTAAATTACTTATTATATTAAAATCTATCCAAATATGTTACAATTTAAAGTTATG